>PVLD010000814.1:0-244665 GCA_004027595.1 Dinomys branickii
GGACTTTCCCACGTCTCGCCCCGGCAGCCTGGTCCGCCCTACCACATCTCCCCCGGCATCTCAGAGAAATACGCCCAGTTTAAGCTTCCCAGCCGAGGTCCCGGCATTCACGCTCGCCAAGTCTGTCTCGAGCTGGTGGTGTTTATTAAGGAGGTTCGCTCCCTTGCTGCTCACCTGGTCGCCATCTTCCCCGGATCTTTCGAGGTCTTTTTTCAACAACCTACAAAGTCTGCAAAAACAATACTATGGTCTCAAATAGCAATAACTTTTAGGTTGAAAAACTTTTGTTTATAAAGAAGAAACCCTGAATTGTAAGAAAATAGTGGTACTAAGGCTTATCTTGATTAAAAAAACAGATCTCCACATCTCTATCAGAGAGTCTAAATTTTAGTGTGGTACTAAAATTCAGGATTCATTTTTAATCAAAATTCTAATTGATTCTTATCTAGAGAGCATTGTTGAAATATAAGGACACAGAAAGAAGGTTTTTTTTTATATATATAGAAAAGGAAATGGCAATTATTAGCTAAAGCCTTGAATGAAGACTGATAAATTGAACAAGTCAGTACATCTCTAAGCTGTGTGTACCTTACTTAAAAGGAGAGGTAGAGTCCTTCATGCACATATTCCATACTTTAATGAGGTATTTATTAATTATTTGTACTCTAAGATTCACTTCTACACTGAAGCATTTAATTACATGGTCAAGTATAGTTATGGCAATGACCCTACTCCTGGTACCAAATTCTGTCTTAGATACTTTTCTCATTGCTGAGACAAAATACCCAACACCCAAGGTTAAAGGAAGAAAGATTTATCTAGCACAGTTAGTTTAGCCCTTAACTGGTGGCTTGTCAGAGGAGAGCAGTTCATGCTGGACAGAAGACAACATAAGAAAGGAGGAGCAAAGACTCTTTCTGTCTCATATTGTTTTCAGGCTACCTGCTCTAGGGCAGGTGTGGCACTCACACCCGTAATCCCAGCTTTGGACCTTGAATCAATCAAGAACTCTAGACTTAGCCACCTATAAAAACCCTGACCCCCCTGACTGTGTGAGACTTTGGGAAATCATCTAGATACAAATCATTGCAATCTATAAAGGTTTGTTCTACATAAATTACAGCATCATTTATAAGTGATAAAAATAAGTGTTTAGAACAGTTATTGCCAATTTTTTTCTGATTTTTGTTTAATAATAAGCAAAATTAAGGATTCTAATTTAGAAAATATGTAATCATGCTGAATAGTTTCCATTAGCATAGAAAAATATCAAGCAAACTTCCAGGTAAAAGTTCACATAGCTCAGTAACAGCAATAGTTTTACCTCACAAAGAGAAGGGGAATACAAGAAAGGAGATGTGTATGTGTGTGTGTATGTGTGTGTGTGTGTGTGTGTGTTTTAAATAATCTGTCATCATCTCAAGCTTTGACCTTGACAGTAGTATATATTAAAGAATAAATAGCAGCAGACCTTATCTTTCTACAAAACAGAGCATGATTCCATCCTATATCTATGGGAACAATATTTCTTTTCTGATGAGACAAAAAATGCATTATCTGGTAGACCAAATCTTTTGTATACAGCATTTTTGTTGACAAAAAGTAGAATACCTCACATCATATTTTGATTAAGGGCCTTATAAATCAATGTACACTGTTCTTCTATGAGATATATATTATAGATTAAAGTGTGATCCCATAAAATTCACATGATAAAACATTAACTTATATCAGGAGGGTATCTTGATAGGCCCTTTATGTGAAAAGTAGCGGAAGCTGAATGGTGTCACTAAAAGCAAAGAAACAAGTGCTTCTCTCTCTTTTCATGCTCAAAGAGGAAGAATATAAGAATGAAATTATAAAAGCACTTCCTCTACCAGAAAAGAGACAATGCCTTTACCAGATACCAAACCCCAAACCTAAGAATAATCTGATCTTAGAATTGTGAGAAACTAAAAATTTTATGACAGACATCCAGAGTCCATGGCATTTTGTTATGACAGCTCAGGAGACTAATAGCTGTATTTTCTAAATTGTTAGTGAATGTAAAATCTAAGGTAAGTGTGCAAATGCTAAGAGACAAGATGCAATTTATTAAAATGGAATTTAAAAATTACATATACATATATTTAACTTATTTTAATCTTTAAATAATAATTTTTCTATTATTGAGTGCTGTATTTATACATCATGAAAAGATTAAACCAAGCTAATTAGCATATCCATTATCTCCTATTGTTATATTTTGAGAGAAGTAAACATTTGAAATCTGTTCTTTATTTATAAACATACATTATACCGAACTCATAATTTCTCTGCATAATAAGTCTCAAAAATGTATGCTTTTTGTCAAATAGAAGCTTTGTACTTTGTAACAAATACCATCCCTTATGATACTTTCATATCCTCTAATATTAACTATTCCACTCTCTTCTTTCTGATTTTAAGTGTTTGAGATTCTGAATCAAGAAAAAATGTTTCATTGTGTTTTTTTGTGCCAGCCTTCTTTCACTTAATATAATGTCCTGCAGGCTTATCTACAATACCACAAGTGATAGCATTTCCTTTTTAAAGTCTAAATGGAATCCCATTATGTAACAGAAAGAAAATTTGAGCAAACAATTGCAGTTATTAAATTATTCTTATTTCCCAAGTATAAACTTTCTCAGTTTCTATGAAATAAATTCCACTTATGTAGTTCCACTCTATTTATGTAGTTTCTCTTTAGATAAGAATTCAACCAACCCTGTATTTTTTCATCTATTTCTTGTTATTTTGTTATGTTTTTTTTTTTTTTCATGGCTGCATTTTAGTTGGGCACCAGAGTAGCTTTTGCAATGCTACCAGTTTAGGCATTTCACTGGAGAAGATCAGGTATTTAACTTTGGAGGATATGGCAACACTGGTATCTGCTGAAGTGTCCATGGTGCTATGTAACCTTCGCCAGGCAGTTTATCTTGATATTGCCTACAGGTGCTCCTCTGCCACAGTTATGAGGTTCCCTTTAATTAGGCCCATTGCCTGTTAGCTGTTTCCAGGTCATACACACCGAGGAAATGTGTTACTTAAAATACAATAAATTATCTAACAACTTCAACTCAGAGTGACATAGTAACATGTTAAATTGTTGTTAGAGATTTAACAAATGTCATATCATCTACCAATTTAAAAATTAAAAAATACTTGAGTAAAAATATATCAGTTTTTAAAATTATTAGTACTTGCAAATGAACTTTTTAAAAATATTTAAAGAAGTTATTGTACCAATATGTAATACAACAATCATTGATAATTTCCTACTACTTTGTAACTCTGTAATGCTTATGTTGTTCTTATGCTATTTTGTAAATGGGTGTCTGTTTGTTAGTATGTTTTCCTTCTTTTATTTTTAAAATAAATAAAAATATAAAACTCTGGTCTCATAACGAACTAAAAGCAATTGTCCAGGACCTTCCAAAGCCTGGACATGATAGACAAATTTTTTCAGAGATTTTGGGAGTAATTTTTGCAAAAACAGGCCATCTAGCACTACTATCATTCTACAAAGTAGACTGTGCATCACACCACAGATCTATATCAAGTGTTTTTAAGTATAGATAGATAGATAGATAGATAGGAAGAAAGGAAGGAATAAAGAAAAAAGAATAGGCTGGAAACTCAAATTGCATTTATTTAGCAAAAAAAAAAAGGAAATTAGGTTGACCTCCATGATGGCCTTAAAAACCAGAAATGCAATTTTAAAAAGTAGGAATTAGAACTAGATAGAAGAAACACAAGACTTTTTGAAGATTATTGCCAGTCCTAATACAAAAGTAAATTATTTACATCCTGAAAGGAAAAAAAATGTTTGAATCAATTGAAGTATTCAGGAATAGTTTTGTTGAAAGTTTATACAACATGCAAAATCAAATCCTAAAGGACATGAGACTTTAATATTCTCATTTTTATGCATGAGCTTCGTGATAAATAAGAACAATATTAAAGCTGGAAATAATTCAGAAAACACCCCAGAACCAGAGATCAGATGCACTCCCATTAATATCTTAAAGTAAAGTGATAATCAGACCCAAAATAAACTAATTACCTCACTCTTGAAGACTTTAATCTGGATCCACCTGCTTAAGGACACCTGTACATATATTTTGAGCAGAAAGGATACTTCTGCAGGAATTTTCTGTGCTAGAGACACTGACTTTAAAAGACAATAAATGTTCAAAAGAAGTGCTTTAAGGAATGAAAGCTCAATTTCTCTATTTATATATTTTTTATTAAAAATAATGAATAATATCAATTTTCTTGCAGCATTGGAGATGGAATCCAGAGCATTGGCACTAAACTACATCACAGACTATTTTTTGTGTTTAGGTAAAATTTCACTAAACCACTAAGTTGGCTAAGCTGGGCTGAAATGTGTGATTCTCCTACCTCAGCCCCCACAGAATGGTACGATTAGAGACACCTTTCAGCACATCCAGCTATCAAAGTTTTAATCAATAAAAGTTATCAACCATAGGTCCTTTAAAATTTCTGGTAATCAAGAACTAGATTTTTAATATACATAATTGGAGATGGCTGGGCATTCATTGGTGGCCAGCATGAGAGGTACATATACACTGTAATGAAAATTCTATTCAGAATTACTATGGTTGATACACTGTGTCAACTTGGAGAGTCTAGAGGTTTGGCTGAGTAATTCAGCAGGAAGCCAGGGTGCTTACTTTGTACACGTCCTGAGCCTGTGGAGAGGAGGGCATGGAGATTGTGTGAGAAGTACACGCCCCCTGGATGAGGGTAGCCTGTTTACAATGTAAGGGAAGAGAAGAGGCTCCTTGCAGCCATTCCTCCCTTTTCGGGTTTTATTTGCTGTGCCCTGCTGCCATGAACATTTGCCCTCTGCCGTGTGCCACTCTGCCTCAGAACAAGCCAAGTAGGGACTGAAACCTCCACAAACTGTAAGCTAAGTAAACCTTTCCTTCCTTCATTTTGGGTGTTGGGTATTTTGTCTCAGCAATGAGAGAAAAGTAACCAAGACAAGAATCTTAGTTTTGTCTTACACACCTGCTTTTGTGAATAATCAGTTATTTCATTAATGATCAATGACTGTTGGGGTTGTCTGCAATAATTATAAAATATTTCTCATATCTTAGCTAATTAGGAACCACACAAATAAAAAGAAAACACATTCTGGTAAACACAAAACTTGTAACTAAGATCTGTAGAGGAGGAATGGCACATTCACACATTAAAATGACAGACTAAATGCTGTTTTGAGAAATTCTGACAGGACTGACCTGAGAGTCTATTTATATCTCACTTATTGTTCCTGATTTGAACTCCTTTTTGTTAGCACCTCAATATCTAAATCAAGCCTGAGATGAAGATTTAATAAGGTTATTAGATAGAATGTGAGACCAAAACTGATTGTACGGGGAAACTTTGGTGGCTCAAAATGTCAAATTTCAAAAGAATTAGTATGAGCACAAAGAAATATTGTGTAAGGGGTTGGGCAGGGACTGGACAGGGCAGGAAAGAAAGAGACAGAAAGAAAGAAAGAAAGAAAGAGAGAGAGAGAGAGAGAGAGAAGAAACAGAAGGAAGGAGGGAAGGAAGGAAGTAAAAGAAAGACTGATTCTGTAAAACTCAGGAATAAAAAGTGGCTAAACTAATAATTGAAAAGTTTAAAAACAGTCTGTCCTAATGATAGCAAATCACAGAATTGTTCTTTTACCTGAGTCAATAGACTCAATGGAGATTTTAGAAACACGTTCAGGACCCAGGTCCATAATGTATCAAATTTCTTAGACTTGCTGCAGCTGTCAGAAAAGCTTGCTTTACACCATTCCTGTCAATATGCATAATTTCAATATTATTCTTTTCCTATTCAATTTATGTCAGTGTGTACAATCTTTCAGATATTTTCTGTGTAGAACTGGTTAAAATGTAAACAAGGAACATCCTGAGCCTATTTAACAGATGTTTTCCAATTTTCTATTAAGATGTGTTCTTGTAGCAGTATTTCATATCTTTTATCTCAGAATCTAAAATGTCAGCATGATTTAACTGTATAAGGGATATGTTACCAATGTCAGCCACTTAACAACTTAAACAATATTATGTAATTTAATGGTTCCTGAACTATTACAACACAGTACAATAGAATTTCTACTCTCATGTCTCAAGGCTATCATTTTTTGTCAATAATTCTGATAGATCTGAAAGTCACTACAAGTCATAACCATACAGCAGCAACAAGAATACAGTTTTAGCATTGATGGAGCCTGTATGTGTGGCACTAAGAAACTGACATTGCTTCGAGGTGGCTCATCATGGATGCTGTTGTAGAAAACACAGGCAGAGTCCCTAGTATTCAGGTTTCAGGTCAGAGAAATACTTGAAATCTCGTTGCAAAACCACTATCACTGACAGCTACACAGTATGCAGGGTAGAGATTTTTAACATGGAACAATGAACTGCTCTTCAAAGACTCAGAGATGCTTCCAGAGAAGTCACCTCGAGCTGTTAAATCACAATCAACTGTTACTCACTGTCGTGCGCAGTCGCCTACACACTGGCCTATATTCACACCCAGTAAGTGTATTGTGGAGAGAGGAGCAATTACTATGTGCCGAGCTCTGTGCTAAGCATGCCTCATGGATCATTACTTTTGATCAAATCACCACCCCAATTTAAAGATGAAAAAAGAAAAACACAAAAATATAAGATATTATGCAAATTTGAAAAAACTGAATTTTCAGTATAAAATGAATTTGTGATGTTGCATGCATAGAAGTGAACTTAATTTGTAAAGTTTATGCATATAAACCAACATTAAACTCTTAGGCAAACTCCTAAGAAAACGTATTTTAGTGGCAGAAAAAGTTTGTAAATTACCACAGATAGCAAAACATACAATTTACCAGGAGCCATCTACAGTAAAATCTGGGGATACAGGCTGGACAACTAATCGTCATACTTCTATTTCCACTTTTCATTATGCCACACTCACCTTCTGATACCAGAAGTATGACTGTGTATGCGTTTGTGTGGGAGCGTGTGTCTTTGCATATATGTGTGTTTGTGAGAGACAGACACAAATAGGCAGGGATAGAGGCAGAGAAAGAAAGGAGAGAAAATGCCACGCAATGGACTAAAGCCAGGAAAAACTAATAACTGTGCATGTCTGTAAATAGCCTTTGAAGACAGGTTCACTGTGCTGAACATGATTTAGATATTTTGCTCCAGGCTTGAACATGAGCCTTAGCACTAGATTCACAGAAGCTGATAAATGCTTTTGCGGTTCAGTATTGTAGAAAATTGAAAATTGTTCTATCACTTAATTGCATTCTCAGAGCCAAATGGACTGGTTTGTAAACAAACACAATATTATACCTGGTAAACTGGTTGAGTGTGTGTTTGTATATCTGTGTGTGTGTGAGAGAGAGAGAAGGAGAGAGAGAGGAAAGAGAGAGGTGGGGGAGGGAGGGAGAGAGAGAGAGAGAGATGGCAGGGGAAAAAGGAAGGAAAGAAAGTTTGATTTACTCAGAAGTATGATTCACGCTTAATAAATTGTAACAACCACCAGTAAATAAGGGTAGAGGCAAACTGGTACCAGGGCTTCCCCACCCTAAATGTGACTAGTGCACTAAGTCAATTCACTGAGGACTGCGGGACTAGGCCAGCCATGGGACTAGACCAGCTGTGGGATGAGACCAGCTCTTGCTTCTGAATTTCAAAAGGACTAAAAATTAGTACAAGTGTAATAAATGCATCTTTCCTGTGTCAAAAATGCAGTACTACATATACATTTTGATGATGAGCACCTAAAATGGGCAAAACTGTTCTGTTCTTTTCCCTTGTAGAACATCTGTGCTGTATTCTCATTATTTCTCAGGATCACATCTTCCCTCTGTGTTACCTTTACACTCTGAAATGGTTACATAGACAATTTTTACTTCTTTATTTTCCGTGTAAACATTATTCAATGCCTTCTTATTAGTTGACACCAAATTATACATCAGCTAGAATTATTTTATCAAGTATTTTCTTTCTTTTTCTTGATATAAAAGTCTAATGTAGATGCCCTGGCATCAAAAGGATACTGGTAATCTGAAAAATCAACAAATGCCCTTAAGAGATAATATCACCAAAGAAGATATCCTGAGGAAAAATAAACATTATCAAAAGATGTTCCAGATCATATGCCATCAAGAAAATGCAAACCTACCCATGAATGAGATACGAGGATGTATCTATTAGAATTGTCACTGTGGAAAACATGACAATGTCAAATACTGGCAAGAGTGCGGGGCAACAGGAACTTTCATTCATCACCTGGTAGGAGTGAGAACTACTGTAGGTTCCGGGGAATGTGGTCTAGAAGTTTCTTGCAAGTTTCTTGTAAGGCTAAACACATGCTTGCCATACAGTGCAACTGTCCTCCTTAGTATTCACCTAAAGGAGATGAAACCAAAGATTTTCCTCAAAAAAGGCCTTTACATGAATATTTATTGCAATTTAATTCCTTATTATCAAAACTTCAACCAAGGTGGCCCTTGGGAGGTGAATGACGCATTGAGAAAGCAGAATATTATCCATCACTAAAAAGGAAGGAGCTATAGTTGAAGGAAAAAATATGGAAGATTGTAAAATATGCATTACCAAGTGAAAGAAGTCAGTTGGAAAAGAAATGCATAACGTGATTTCCAATGTGGGGGACATTATGGAAATAGATGAAGAAAAAGACTGAAGAAATTAAAGCTTCTATGAATTAAAGGGGAAGAAAGAGAAAAATAGTGGAAAACAAATTTTAGGGCAGGAAAGTACACTGTATGGTACTATGATGAGGGATACATCTAACCATAACTTTGTCCAGTAAAATGTGCAATACCACACATGAAGCCAAATGTCAATTTTAGACTTTAAATGACCATGTACTTTAGATCTAAGTTTATGAATTGTAACAGAAGTCCCACTCAGATTGGAGATGGTGGGGTAATCACAATAGTGGCAGGAGTTCCATGGGAAATTTCCCTAATTCCTCTCTATTTTGTTGCCAAGCTAAAACTGCTCTGAAAACTACAATAGGAAATGTGCTTTTCATCTCTCTTATAATACGTATGACACTCTTGGAGCAGATTAACAAGTAGGCTAACTTTTTTGAATTAAAACTATAGAACAAAACATTTTCTCAAAGCCAAGATAACATAGTTAAAATGTGTTTCATTATGACAGCTTCTTATAACAAAATTCTACACTATTTCAGTTACAGTATTGTATATTATTTCCACTAGTTTATGTCAGGAAATTTTAAGTCAAGCTCAGGCAGGATGTGTATATCATCTTTCCTCTCTCAACCATTGGTCCACCAGCTCCATTTTTGAGAAGCTTATTGGCAAAGACATTCTGTTGACGTGCTCTGAGTAGCATGGAAGTTGCATATGGAGTGAAATGCAGCACCCTCCCTCTCCCATGCCAAAGGGAGTCATGGCTTCCATACGAGTTGTCTCGTGCTGTAGACAGCACTGAGCTCCAGGTGCAGTTGAAGATCAGTGCTATAGCAACTTACAGTTTCTAAACACATGTTTACTTTTGGAAAGTTAATTCACAGTTTTCAGATTTTAAAAATACAAGGAACAGGCTTATAGTACATATGAATTAGAATTTAAAGGGAGAGGAAAAATAAGGAGTCAAAAAACTTCAAGACATAAATAATAAAAAATAGATATACTGTGGGAGGATGGGGAAGGAAATTGCAATGCCAATACCTTTCAACGTGTGCTAAAAGTCATTGTGAGTTCTTCATAAAGTTTGGTTTCACATTTTTGTTAGGACATTTGCAAAGACAGGAGGAAATCCCACCCAAAATTTGCTTTGGATGTATGTGCTAATCATGTCATACATGCTCCAAGAACATGTGCACAATTGACCGCTTTCATAGATGTGGCCTTTGAGAAGAACAGGGAAGACTTCCAAGCAGAACCTCAGCAGCTTAAGGGAGCAAAAGAAGCTAACTGGAGTGGGAGGTCACTTCTATGAGAAAACAGCCCCCTGTGGTTCCTGTGTGCAGAAAGGAACCTGTGTGATCTGAAATCTCCTGCACTGCTCACCCTGCCCAGTTGAGAGATCCAAGGGCCAGAGACAGAAGTGAAGCCTAAAAGTTCTTGGTAACCAAGCATCAAAGCTAGAGGTGAACTGTTACAAACACACATCCACAAGTTTGCCTAATACATATCACCTTGCATTTTTCTCCTCCCTCACTTTTACTATTTCTAATTAGGTGCTGAAAAGTTACTATATTTTCTCTGAATCTCTGTAACAGGTTCTTAACTCCTCCTATTACTCTATTCTGGTCTTGATTTCAGATTCTATTCTTCACAGTTTCTAAAATGCAACCACAAGTTCAATTTCCTTCATTTTATTGCTCCTTCCAAAACCTTCTTGTGCTCAGTAAAACTAAAGGACTCTCTTTAGTACTATAATTAACACATGCAACATGTGCATCTATTTATCTGCTCGTCATCAACTCATCTTTCTTCAGATGAATAGGACTTTAATATGATGGTCACATATCGTTATTGTGTCATGTGTGTCATCCTGTGTGCTTGGTTTCTGGAACGGCCACAACAAATGCTGAACAGTCAAATCTTTGAGGCTAAAGGCCATGAAGATCTCAGTCACCAGTGCAAGCTCAGCGTCCATGGAAATAATTCTTTTAAATATCATCAAGTATGTAATATAGAATTAAATTTAAATATCAAATCAATACATAATTTTCAGTCTTTTTGAAATATAGAAACTAGATTCTCAGACACTTACTAGGAAGTGATAAGTTATTTCACATTAATTTACTCCTGGTTTGATTCAGTAGATTCTTTTTCATTATGGATTCTTAGGATGACCTCACCAACACAGAATACCACCTATTTTTCAATAAAATCAAACAAAAACTTGAGCTTTTATAAAACTATTACTATGCAAAATACTGTATTATGTTCTAGAACTTTAATAAACACTAACGTTATAAAATATAGAAAGTTATGAACATGAATGTTTGAACTGTAAATGTTAGGTGGAACACTATGCATAGTATTTTCAAGCATTTTAACTTTAAATTTAACTACACATATAGTAAGACCTCAGCCCACAAATGTTTCTGTACAGAAACATTTGGTTTGCAAACATAAGGTTCTGGTACATTTTGCTTCTTTTTGAGGACTGCCCATCTGGTGTTGAACATGGCTGAGGCCATCTTCCTTATTCTGACAATGTTTGTGGATTTTTCTAGTTGAGGTTGTGGTCATAGGCAGACCTGTGCACACTAAGGTACGGTACAGTATTACCCAATCCAGTACACCTCCAAAGAGCATGCAGAACAGGCATGGTGGTAAAAAGGGAGTGCAGAGTGGTAATGAAGGTGGTATGATACTGCAAAGCCATTATGAAGGTAACAAGAAAGTACAGAACAAAAATAGTAAGAAGAAGGTTTTAAAGAAAATAACCAGTGAATTGAAGAAGGAAATTGTAGAAAAGCATAAGCACTGAATTTGGGTGACTAATCTGGCCTTGGATTACAAAATGGTGAATTTGACATTCTTGACTATTTTAAAGAATAAAAATGTCACCAAAGGAACTGATGTGGCAAAAGTAGTAATGATGTTAAAAATACCAGAAGAGATGGGAAAACTGCAGGTGTGGTTGAATGAGAAACAGCTGGCAGGTGGTAGCGTTTGTGGAGCTATGATTTGTGAAATAGCACAGTTATTTACTGCAAGACAAGCTGCCCTACAATTGCAAGAAGTGATGTAGTTAAAGCCAGTGGAGGGCTGTTTGGTAAACTGAGAAGTGGCGCCCACAGTGTAGGAAGACCTGCTGAGGTTTGTAGTTCTGACAAGGCTGCTGTAAAGGCTTACGAGAAAGAATGCGTGGCATTTGTGAAGCCAGAAGGGTATGCTGGTCAGCAACTGTTCAACTGCAATGAACTAGGATGTTTCTGGAAGAAGACGCTGAACAGAACCTATATCACACAGTAGCAAAAGGAACTACCAGAGCACGAGGACAGATTGACCATTTTGTTGAGTGTGGATGCAAGTGACAATCTGAATATTAAACTACTTCCAGTTTATCATTCTGAGATGCTTCATGCATTCAAGAAACAATGTGAACAAAGCCAGTTTGCCTGTCATGTACAGGGTAAATGTGAAAGGTTGGGCCACAAGGCGATTGTTCACAGAACGGCTGCTCAAGGTGTTCATACCCACCATTAAGAACTATCTTTCTGACAACCAACTTTGTTCCAAAGATGCTTTCTTCTGATGCACAATGCCCTGATACATCCTCCAGCCTTGGTGGATGATATGGATGTTGAATATGAATTCACCAAGGTCAAGTTCCTCCCCTGCAACTCAAAACCTCTTCTGAAGCCCATGGACCAGTAAGTGATCTGCAAGAAGAAGCTGTACATGAAAGTGATCTTGAAAAAAGTAAAAAATAAAATAAAATAAAGGTGATCTTTACCAGGTGTCTTAATGACACTGGAGTGATGTCCTCGACAATGAGAAAGTCCTGGAAGAAACATTCCCACGTCCTCCACTGCACCAACCCCATTGGTAGAGTGTAGGAAGGTGTCACATACCAGACTTTAAACTCAGCCTGGAGAAAACTGTGGCCATAATGTGATTTTGAATTGTCTGATGCACAGGTAGTGGAGGAGGTTGTCTCCATGGGCAAGAGTATGGGTCTGGACATTGACGGTGCAGACACAAAGGAGCTATTTGAAAACCTTAAGGTGGAAGAACTTGCTGAACTCCAGAGTGAGCAGCAGAAGGTGCTTGTTGGGGAGCATTCCACTGAGAAAGGAAGACAGAGAGGAGGCCAGCGGCGATGCATAAAGTCCATTATGGAACCGTGGACTGAGTGCTGATGTCTCTGAGCTGCACCGCCCCAACATAACTGTAACGGACAGTGTGGACTCATAAATGACCACATGGCCTCTCATTTCCAGATTGTTATGAAGCACAGAGAAAAACAAGTGACATTAGATAGAATTTGTCAATATTTCCCAGGAGCTAAGAGATAAAAGAGAGGAAACCTCTGAAGGAGATGTACCTGACATCCTTCTGGAGGGGGCTCTTCTCCCAAACCATAACCTCCCCCCACCTGCCTGCGCTCCACACCAGAAGTCCCCTCAAACAAGTTTAGTGTGCTCTCTCTTTATATTGTCCTGTACCTTGTTCCATATTTTTGTGGTTAAAAAATACAAATGATTGAAAACAGACTAGCTTATTTACAGTGAACCTTCTTAGAAAATTTGATTCGGTTTGCGATCAGTTTGGTTCTCACCCAGAATCATGAGATGAATCAAGTTGGTGAACTGAAGTACCACTGAAGAAAAACAATATTATTTTTCATAAACTATTTTCTGTACATTAAAAAAGAAGACAAAATATCCAGCTCATGTAGAGTATTTATTTTCATCTCATCATACTCATTTGATAACATTTAATGTACTCTTGGCTTATTTAACAGTGATAATTAACATCATAATATTTGGCAGAAGCTTATTACCAGTAGGAAAAATTTGCATGTTTATTGAAATATAATTTTCCTCTCTGAGTTGTACCTAGATACTCTGCCAAACTGAAAAACTGCTGGAAATAAAGAGTAGAAATCAAAAGTCTCTGCTTTAATTTTTGAGTAATCAGTACATATTCCAGCATAGACAAGATAAGCCAGGAATTTGAACTGAAAACTAACATAATTCTAGAACATTACATTTATACATTATTAATAATAAACGTTTAATTGTTAGAGAGCATAATACATTCAAAATATTAAACATTTCCCAACAATTATTTCTTTATATTCAATAACTTTATAAAATGACAAGTGAACTTTGAGTGCATTATAAACTGCATTATTTATATATGTGACCATATATTGCTTCATAAATTTGGTAAGTGAAGTCTTCACATATATGGAGTGTATTTGTACATATATTTTTACTAAGCTAATTTTTAACATTCTAAAATATTGGAAAATATATGGCACAGTTGTCTTTCTAAAAATATATGAATTAACCAAATGTACAGATTTTAAGATTTAAAATCCTAGTATAATATTATTATTAAATACATCAACTTTGATTCCATATTTTACCCTAAATAATATGCTTTACAGTTGAGAGTTTCTTCAAATTGATTTTGAATCTGTCCACATCGTAATTATCCAGAAAACAATTTTAAGATCATGACACACTCTGTTTTAATATTTATTTCAGTTTTTATTTCTTATTATAGTCAAGATATCTTGTTTTAACTGAGACAAGAAATGAACTACAATTCAAACTTTTCACATAACAGCCATCAACTTCAATATCATTGGTGCTCACTACTGCTTCTTCCTTCCGTCCAAATATCCTCTCTGTCCACCATGGACCTGTCAAGTGACAGCCTTAGATCATTCCTGATGGAAGAGATTACAACTTTGAATATGCCTTTTTCCATAAAAAAATAATTTTGTTGCCAAAAAGAAACTCTCATACAGCCTCATGTACACTGGTAGCAAGTAACACGCCTCTAGAGTTGGGAAATGAAGGACTCTTTAATGTCCTTACTCTGAGGAATACCTTTGATTGATCAGCTGATTAGTGCTTAGTGATTCATCTGAGAAAAAGTTTTCAGTCAGTTACAAGTTATGGGTGATCTTCTTGTACAGAAGATTTGGTCACTTGCAAAAACAGAGATGACAGTAAATGCAAGCATCTATGATAATATAGTTTACATGGACAAAGGAATTAAAAGTGACATTTTCACTTGCCCCTGACAACTGAAGAGAGCTCAGTTTTCTAATTCTGAAGCCATTTCAGTTCATTTCTCTATTTTAGCAGTTGCACAGGCATAAGGCCAAAGCAATAATAGTTCTTCATATACCAAAATGGGAACCTGAATAGATATTTTCTAAATAATTATTTAATTCTACAAATACAAATCATAATGCTTCTCTCAGATTGTTCCAAATATGGCAATATAATGAGGAAAGAATGAAAAATGGAAAGAAAAAAAGGGATATTAATATTCAAGCCATCTTTTCTGCTTCAGACTCTAGTTTGTTTCTGCTGTAATATAATTACTCTAATGAGCCAGCAGCTAAAGCAGAGGTATTTTGTTTGTTTGGGGCCAGGAATTGAACTCAGGACCTTGAGCTTGCCAGGCAGGCCCTTGTGCTGCTGAGCTATATCCCTGGCAAAAGCAAAGGTGTTGTGAACAGCAGAAGATATTTATGAAGGATTTGTTGAGGGACCCTAACCAGACAGTTGTTTCTTTTGTTCACTGACAGAGGTAGAAGGCCACGAGATGTGGAATGGCATGATGAGCAGGGTGAGCTTCCTCTCTTCGCCCTCATCTTGGTGAGGACATGGGAACAGGAAGGGAAGAGGGTGGCTTTCTGGGGAAGGAGGGCTCAGAAGCCTCACAGCTCTGTGGTGCAGTGCAGCCTGCCCCCTCAAGAAGACCCTCAGTCCTCAAAACAGACAAAACTGTACTGGCGCAAAAAGAATGTGCTTTATTTCATTGAGCAAAGGTGCCAAATTCTGTAATTAAGATGTTAAGACCCTAGAGATAACCCTTGCAACCATCCATCATCACTTTCAGTCATCAGGACAGGCATCCGGTGGAGTTCAGCAATGTTATTAGCACTGTATTACATTTACTAATTGTCAACGAGATCTGGAAATATTCTATTCGTATTTTCAAATAAAGGCACAGATATTTTTCCCCAAAAACTCTTAAATGTAGTTTTCTTGTCAGTATATTTACAATATGAGCTCAGCGGTGCAGTGAATGTTCACTGACGTAAGCGTGTGGGTGGTGTTCCTTCTCTGTTTCCTTTCTCTGTTTTGTTTTTCTCAGACAGGATCTCACCGTGACGTTCAGGCTGCACTTGAACTCACTTTGTAGCAGAGCCTGGCCTCTGATTCACGGTGATCCTTCTGCCTCAGCCTCCCACCGGCTGGGATCACAAGTACGTGACGCTACGCGTGGTCTCCATTTCTGTTTTATTGAGTACTGGCTATTTTTCCTTACCAAAGATAAGTATAATTTCATGAAGTATCCTTATAGTATTATTCAAAAATCTCTTTTAGTTTCACTGACTTTTGGAAATTAAGAAATATTTTAACAAGTAAGAAGTTGAAAGTTCAGTATTTATACATTAGACTATTTTACTTTTTCATATTAACAAATCCCTGTTATGAAATAATTCTCTATCACATTCTGTGATGTCCATTATTGATACGTCTCTGTCTGTGATGCAGATTTATCACTGACACTCCAGCTGCTGAGCTCTGACACAAATGACCACGTGTGCATGGAAGAAAACTTCCCACACGCTGCTCCAAACCAACAACTACACATGGCAGGGAAATGAAGGAAGGATATTCCTGAGAGGCTCAAAGTCTCCTTAGAGAGTTTTCCCTAAGGAGTCTCCAAAATCTTATTCACCTTTCCTGAGCATATCAGGATCTTCTGCAAAACCATCTTTCCTTGCCTTCACTCACTTACATTAAAGGTCAGAATTGCATGATGAACTAAGGATTCTCTCAGCTTTTCTCACCTCCTCCTACATTGTTTCACTCTCATACTTTTTCTAATAAATATGCTGAGCACTGTTGTTCCGTTTATATGTCTGCTTACCTTAGGATCTACATCAGGATACACAGTACATGGCGTGTGGTCTGCTTTATGTCACAAAGTAGCGCAGTTTGATAGTTATGAGAGACAGACAGACAGATGGATAGACAGAGGTCATATTCTGTGATGAGAGAGAGAGAGAGAGAGAGAGAGAGAGAGAGAGAGAGAGAGAGAGAGAGAGAGAATGTGGAACATTTTATGAAGGAAGTAAAAGATTTAGCCAGAGCCTTAGAGGTTGGGTAGGATTTGGGGCACAGACTGTGAGGAATGGATATGAAGGATACTTCCTATATTTCTATGTAACATGTCAGTATCAGTGAAGCAAATATAAATAATCAAAATTAAATGAAAATTTTAATTACATTACTTCATAAAAATAAGAGTTAATGAATTTTAATACTACAAAACATTTAAAGTAGTGTTGTTGCTAACTGCAGGACACAATCTCAGTTTTCTGTTTCTAATATCACACTTAGTTTTATTGAATCTTTTGTGAAGTATTTTAAACTGAATGTAGAATGAATTAAAGCATCTATATTTCAAGCACTTGGATTTTACAGCTTATTTCTTTCAGAAATGAAAGTTATATCATAATTCTGTTTATCTGTGATTATGTAGGAATGTTTAAGATCAATGAATGACATAATAAAATTATCAAGGGTAATCTTATTGTTATAGGCAACTAAATTAGATATTATAGGCAGTCAGATAGGGCCAGGCCCTCAAAGGAGCCAGCGCTACTGTACAACTGTGGGAAAGACAGTCACCTCTAGCTGATGGCCAGACCTCAAGACAAAAGATAAAACAAATGTACCCACACACTTCCTAAGGATAAATATCAGGGGTTGACATTCTAAATGGGTCTCCATCACCTTGAGGAAAACAGAAAGAGCGCTAACCCAACTCCCTATAGGAAAGGTACCTGTTCTGTGTTCATGGCCACTCGAGTTAATCCATTTTACTTGAGCAGTTATGCTCATAATCTTATTGGTTGACCATAGTTTTGTCCTACTTCATGCCGACCCTGCAATTTCCCATCTTTTCCACCTTGGACCTGCCTCACATCACGGATTTACTCTATTAAAATCCCTAGAAAAGGCAGGGTCCTTGGTAACCACTTGGGACCTCTTCTGCCTCTCTCAGACAGAAGTTTTCTTTCACCCAATAAATATATTCTGCTCTTAACCTGCATCCTTCCTAAAATTCATTCTTTGATTCTAAAGAACACAAACTCATACCAAACATCTAGCAGGTTGGGAGTTTCTTTCCCCTGTATCATTATCTTTTAGGAAGTAAAAAATAAAAATACAAAATTACTTTTTTTTCAATTAAACACTACAGGGCTCAGTGACACAAGTGCCTGCCTGGTAAGCAGAAGGTCTTGAGCTTGATTCCAGGTACCAAAAATAAAAATAAACAAAAAGAAATCAATTAAACACTACAACTTTCCTTTTAAGAGCAAATATAACTTCATGGCATAGTGAAGCCTCTCACACAAGTAAAGAAATGATTGTCTTGTCACTTTTCAAATCCATATTCAAGGACTTCACATTGGATATTTGGAAAAATCAAGGTAGGATTGTTTTATTACATCATGAGCCAAAGTCTTTCTCTTATACTTAATTTGGTTTCATTTTCCTAGCATTTTCGCTTTAAATATTCCTAAATGTGCCTGCTTCAGAAACTCCTCCATGAATCTCTAGATGAGTCATCTCTGTCCCCTGTGCACTCTCACATCAACCACTACTTTCCCCCTGCAGCACCCACCTTACATATATCCAGTTAATTAGTTCTGTGATTCTCCATGTAATGTGGAAAGCTTCCTTCAGAGGTAACATTCACTTCTGTATTCTTGTAAATGTTGAATGACATGGCAGTATGACAGGGTGTGTTCCTGCAAAGCTTGACATAAAACAGTCTGAAGAACATCTGCTGAGAAAATGAGAAAAAAGCCACTGCAGAGTGCACAAACAAGACCTTCAGGCACTGGGGAGTTGTTGTGTTCAATTATTTGCATTGAATGAACATCTCCATTGTTCATGTAAAATTTAAATTGAGAAGGTGATAATATCATCACTGTAAATGCTGTGACCACCATGACCAGAGCAGTACATCAGACATACTGAGAATGAAATGATGGATTTTTCACTGCATGCTGTTGGAGGACCTACTCTTCTTAACCTAAAGTTTTCTGGGATTCAATGGGCATATCTCAGTATTAAGTCAAGGAAATATTTACGATTGTGTTTTTATTTCTTTTTTATTTTAAAGAGAATAGTAAAACAAGAACAGTAGGAAAATATAGACAAAACAAAACACTAATGTTAAAAATGATACAGGGTTTCAAACCAATTGATAGGAATTAACAAAGGTTGTTATATGGCATATATCTTGTTATCTTGTTATCGTCAACAAAGTTGCTCCGATTATCATATGTAAGGATGGAAGATAGATCAAACCATTAAAGAAGATAATAAACTAACAATTTTCAAAAACATTAGACATAATACAGAATTTCACAAGACAAGAAGGTAGGAATTCACCAATGGTTATTATATTGCATAATGTAGTCTTCATATCAGTTGCTCAGATTACCAGATACAAGCATGCAAAATTGATCAACATATAAAAAAGCATCAGTTGTTCCTTTCAATAAACCACCAGAAATCAGCAGTAGAGACATCCCAGATGTCTGTCTGTCTGTCTATCTATCATCTATTGCCTTAGTTTTTTCTTTCTTTTCTTCTTTCCCTCATCCCAGTTGTTCCTACCTTTGAGCAACTTCTTTCCTTTTCATATTATCTATTGTATATTTGGGTTTTATTTAAATTTTCAAGTTCTTACACTAGGGAGACAGTTATGATGTTTACATATGTGGGTCTGATTTATTTCACTTATCAGTATGGTTTCTAGTTATATCCATCTACCTATAAAAGCCTTGAGTTTATCTTTTTTATAGCTGAGTAATACTCCATTGTATAAAAACACCACATCTTTTTTATTCATTCCTCAGTGGATGGTCGTCTGGGCTGTTTCTAAGTCTTAGCTATGAGAAATTGTGCTGCTATAAACATGGATGCACATGTATCTCTGTGGTATGTTTTTAATTCTTCTGGGAAAATACCCAGAAGGCAAATAGCTGGATTAAGTGGAACTTCTAATTCTAGTTTTGTGAGAAATCTCCATAGTGATTTCCATGCTGTTTTCATCAATCTGTACTCTCACCAGCAGTGGAGAACTGTTATTTTTCCCCAAAGCCTCCACAGAAGTTGTTCTTGGTGGATTTCTTAATGATAGCCATTCTTTCTGGGGCGAGACAGAATCTCAGTGTTGTTTTAATTTGCATTTCTCCATGGCTTAATGATGCAAATTTTTACATATATTTATTTACCATTAGTATTTCTTCATCTGAGAAGTGTGTATCCGTATCAGATGCACATTTTTGGATTGGGTCTTTAAAGTTTTGGGGCTTGATGTTTTTGATAAGTCTTTATGTGTTCTAGATATAAGTCATTTGCCTGAGGGGCAGTTGGCTAAAATTTTTTCTAATTCCTAGCTTTTCTTTTTGCTCTGTGGGTGATTTGTTTTGAGGTGCAATGTTTTCAATAAGATAAGATCCCAGTTGTTGATTCTTTGAGGCATTTCCCATGCAGTTTGGTTTTTGTTCATGAGCTCTCTGCCTACCTCTATGTCTCCAAGACTTTTACCTACTTTCTGTTCTAATAGGTTTAGTGTTTGTGTTCTGACATGTAGATCTTTAATCCATTTTTCATTTAGTTTGGTACATGGTGATAGACATGGGTCTAGTTTTAGTCTTTGGCATGTGGAAAGCCAGTTTTCCCAGCACCACTTATTAAAGAGGCTGTCTTTTTGCCAGTGTATGTGTTTGGCCCCTTTGTCAAAGAAAGAGTGGCTGAGTGTGTTTATAGCTGTGCCTGAATCTTCTAATCTGCTCAATTGATCTTTAGGTCTGTATTTTTGCCAGTTACATCACAGTAGCTTTGTGGTGTATTTGCAAGTCAGAGATTGTGATTCCTTCTGCCTTGTTTTTGCTGTCTAAGATTGCATTCAATATTCTAGGCCTCTTGTGGTTTCAGATGAACTTTATAAATGTTTTCTCTAAACCTGTGAGATATACTAATGGTATTTTAATTGAGATTGCATTGAATTCACACATCAATTTTGGGAGTATGGCCATTTTCACAGTGTTGGGTGCTCCTACCCATGCACAAGGAATATCTCCCTTTTCTTAAATCCTCTTCGATGTCTTTTTTCAGAGTACTATAATTGTCACTGTATAGATCTTTCACTTCTTTTGTTAGATTGATTCCTAAGCATTTAATTTTTTAGATGGTATTATGAAAGTTGTGGTTTCTCTAATTTATCTCTCTATTTTTTATTTGTATGTAAGAATGCCATTGATTTTTGAGGGCTGACTATATCCAGCTGTGCTACTGAATTTGGTTACTAAATCTATGAGCCTTTTGGTGGAGTTTTTGGGGTCTTCTTTGTAGAGTATCATGTCATCCGTGCATAATGATAATTTCACTTCTTACTTTCCTGTCCTTATCCCTCTTATTTCTCTTCCTTGTCTAATTGCTAATATTTCTAGAACTATATTGAATAAGAGTGATGACAGTGGACATCCTAGTCTTGTTCCTGATTTTAAAGTGAGAGCTTTCAAGTTTTGACCATTTGGAATGATGTTAGTTGTTGTTCTGTCACAGATGGCTTTTATCAGATTGAGGTAAAGACCATCTATTCCTATTTTTTATAGCATTTTTATCAAGAATGAGTGTTGGAGTTTATCAAAAGCTTTTTCGGCTTCAGTTGAGATGATCATATGGGTTTTTTTTTTTCTATTTGGCTCTATTTATATCTTATATTACATTAATTGATTTGCATATATTGAACCATCCCTGCATTTCTGGAATGAATACCAATTGGTCATACTGTATGATGGTCTTGATGATTTGTTGCATTCTGTTTGCTAGTATCTTATTGAGAAATTTGCATCTATATTTATTAGGGAGAATGGCCTGTACTTGTCTTTACTGGTTGGGTTATCTCTGGTTTTGGTATCAGGATAATGCTTTCCTCTAGGAATGAGTTGGGGAGAATTCCTTTCCTTTCAATTTCATTAAAGAGTTTCAGAGGAACTGTCATTAAATCTCTAAATTTCTTGTAGAATTCAACTGTGAATCCATTACGACCTGGGCTTTTTTCATTGACAAGCGTTTCATTACATTTTTAATTTTGCCTGCTGATATTGAGTTTTTCAGGATTTTATGTCTTCTTCATTCAGCTTTGGTAATTTATGTGTATCTAGAAATCTGTCCATTTCCTCTACATTTTCCATACTATGAGAGTAAAAATTTCAAAGTAGGTATTGATAATGGTCTGAATTTCTACAGGATCTAAATTATTTTCATCCCTTTCATTCCTTATTGAATGTATTTCAGTTTTTCTTTCCTTTTTTAAATAAGGTTGGCTAGAGGTTTATCTCTTTTATTTTTCTTTCAAAGAACCAACACGTTGATTCATTAATTCTTTGGTTTTTTTAGTCTCCATTGCAATTATTTATGTTCTGACCTTTATCATTTCCTTGCTTCTTTGGATTTTTGCCTTGACTTACTCTTCTTTTTATGCACCAAGCTTGAGGTGCAGAATAAGATTGTTTATCTGTGCTTGTTCTGTTTTCTGGAGGTGGGAATTCACTGCTATAAATTTCCCTCTGAGAACTGCTTTGATTGCATCTTACAGTTTCCTGTAATTTTTATCTAGATTTTCATTTGATTGTACATGGTGTTTAATTTCTTGTTTGATTTCCTTTATAACCCATTGATCATACAGGAGGATGTTATTTATTTTCTATGTGTTTATGGAGTTCTTGTTTTCTTTTGTCATTGATTTTAAATTTCATTGTACTATTGTCCATTAGTATGCAAAAGATAATTTCAACTCCTTTGCATTTCTTTAAGCATGTTCTGTGTGCTAGTATATGGTCTATTTTAGAGTACGTCCCATGTTCAACTGAAAAGAATGTGTATTCTTATGCCATTGGATAGAACAATCTGTAAAGATCTACTAAGTCCATTTTTTCACAAATTTGGTTGAGTTCTGTTTTATCATTGCTGATTTTTTTGTTTTTTGTCCAGTAGATTTATCTCTTTGTCAAAATGGGGTATTAATGTCCCCTGTTATGATTGTGTTGCTGCTTATTTCATTTTCCATGTCTGCTAAAATTTGTCATGTAGTTGTGTGCTCCTGTTTTTGGTGTAGAGAGTTTTATGTTTGTTATCTCTTCCTCTTGAAGTTTTTTCCTCACAAGTATGTAGTGAACTTCCTTATCTATTTTAATTGCTCTTGGTTTCACTTGGTTTCAACTTCCCATTGCTTGCAAACAGAACAGCTACACCCAGTTTTTTTCTGGTTTCCTGTCACATGAAGTATTGTTTTCCATCCTTTCATTTTCAGTATATGAATATCCTTTTAAGTTAAATGTGCTTCTTGTATACAACATATTATTGCATTCCATTTCGTGATCCATTCTGCCAGTCTACTTCTTTTGATTGTGAATTGAGACTGATTATATTGATGGTTATAACTGATATATATTGGCTTATCTTTGTCATGTTATTTTCCTGCTGTTGTTTCTTCTTTTTTCCCTCTGTTTAATTGCTTGCTTTGCTTGGTGATTCCTTTGTGTTGTTTTTCTTCAAGTTGTGGTCTTTTTTGTCTCTTTCTAGAATATCTTTTAGTACTTTTGTAGCATTGGTTTCATGCTCATGAAATTCTTCACTTATTCTTTGTCATGGAAATCTTTTATTTCTCCATTAATTTTGAAGGTAATTTTGCAGGGTACAACAGTCTGGGTTGGAAGTTGTTTTCTTTGAGGACTTGAAATACTTCACTCCAAGCTCTTCTTGACTTGATGGTTTGTATTCAGAAATCTACCATGATTCTGATGAGGTTTCCTTTATAGGTGATCTGTTTATTTTCTCTAACAGTTTTTAATATTCTGAGTGTTTGTTGAGTTTCTGGGATCTTGATCACTATATGTCTGTATGTAGATTTATTTTGGTTATGGATAATTGGATTTCTAATAGCTTCACTTAACTGTATGTGTGGTTCTTTTTCCCTGCTTAGGAAAGTTTCTGCTATTCTGCACATAGTCTTTTTATGTCATTTATGCTGACACTGGCTTTTTTATTGATAGTTATTAATCTTACATTGTTTTTCTTTGCTTTTTCTTGTAGCTGTTGAATTGTTCTTTCTTGGTTTCTTATTTTTAAGAGACCTTTCCTTTCATGGTCATTAACAGCAATGTTGTTTTCAAGGTCTGAAATTCTATCTTCAGTTTCATTCAAGAGGTTTTGCCAGCTTTCAGTGGAAGGTTTAATTTCCTGTATATCTGTTTGAATCTGTTTCATGTATTCTATTCTTTCCTATATTGTTCATTCAAGGTTTCTGTTAATTTTCTATGCTCCTCTGTTTTCCTTTCTGTCTTCCTTTAGATGTGCTAAGCAATTCTTTCATTATTGTGGTCATTTCTTTTTTTAATCTCAAAGATTATTTCTGATCTGATCTCTTCTATGGCCTGATGGAGTTCTTTCTTTCCTTCAGCTGACATAATTTCACAAATTTCAGGTGTGTGACTTCCAAGCTCCTCTGTGTCAATACCTCTTTGACTTGCTCTGGGTAGGGTGGAGGTCTGCAATTGCATTTTGCTCCCTCGTTTTGTCATTTTCAGAGATCCAGAGGTTCTCTGGAGCTTGGCCTCATTCCCAGAATGTTGTTTAATTGGGGGGCAAGGACCCCAAGCCCCCAGGTCTCAGCGTGGTCCCTGCAGTGGGGGGTTTGGGCGGCATGCCATCACTGATGCTCGCACAGCTACCCAGGACTCAGCTTGGCTCCAACTCAGCAGTCCCCAAAGCTGTCCAGGTTTCAGCCCTGCTTTCACAAGGGTGTAGTAGTGGGTAGGTTGTGGACACCAAGGCTCCAGACACTACCTGGGACCCAGTCCAGTTCCCATGCCAGTCAGAGAGGAGTGAGCATGCAGTCACTGAGACTGTTAAAGCCATCTGAGATTCAACTTGGCTCACCCAAGGGTGCAGAGAGGGAGTGCAGAGTGGCCCCCAAGGACCCTGAAGCGGTCCAGAGCTTTGTCTGTCTCCCACACTGCTGGGAGAGAGGTAGGGGCAGCTCACCAGTGTTCCCAAAGCTGTCTGAGGTTCAGCTCAGCTCCAGTAGGGGGGAGGGGCAGGAAATATTTATTGTATTTTTAATTGTGTATAACAAAAACTAGCAATATCAAGGAAAGAAATTCCCAACCTGCTAGATGCCCAGTACAAGTTTGTGTTCTCTAAAATTGAAGAATGAAATTTAGGAACAATGAAGGTTAAGAGAAGAATATGTTTATTTGGGGAAGGAAAGCTGTCTGAGAGTGAGACAGAAGGGGTCCCAAGTGGGTTGCCAAGGACCCTGCCTTTTCTAGGGCCTTTTATAGAGCCAATCCATGATGCAAGGCAGGCCAAAGATAGGACACATGGGAATTTACAAGGTAAGCATGAGGTGAGACAAATCTATGGTCAACCAATAAAATCAGAAGTATAATTGCAAAGATAAAATTGATTAAATCACAACCAAATAGGAAAGCAAGTCATGCAGTAAGTGGGCATAAATACAGATCAGGGGCTTTTCCTGTAGGGGACCAGATTAGCGACTCTCCCTGGCTTTCTCGAGTTGGTGGTACGTTTTCAGAACCTCAGTCCCTGATATTTATCCTTAGGAGGCATGTGGGCACATTTTTGTTCTCTTTTGTCTTGCTTTCTGGCCCACAATAGAGGTACCCGTGTCCCCAGGGTTGCAAGGTTGTCTTCTGCGCTGGCTCCATCGAGGGCCTAGTCGTATTTGACTGCTTGCAATAATTCTGTCTAACTTAGCTGCCTATAACACTAGAAATATCAATTATTTTTTATACTATATCCTAAGCACTGTGATAAAGCCAAATTTATGTAAAAATACATTCAACAAAGTCTTGTAGGGTCCTACAGCATCTTGCGAAGTAAGGTAGAGCAAACACCACCTATCAGTGTGAGCTATCTGTATGGTTCCTCCAACACTGGAAACTACGTTATGCATAAAAAAATTCATAAATAAAACAATAACAAAATTGTCATCTGAAACATTGTGAAAAAAAGAATTCATCTGGAATATTATTGGTAATTAATTGATATCAGACATTTTCAAAGAAGAAATGACTAGTAGTTGTTGATAATATCTATCTCAAAATATTAAAGAAAATGTATACTTAAGGTGGTCAAATATGACTGAAAATTATTTTAAAATTATTTAGTATTATTAGAAGCCAACACAAGCTGGGTGTGGTGGTACATGCCTGTAATCCCACTACTCCAGAGGCTGCGGCAGGAGGATTGCAGAGAGTTGGAGGGCAGCCTGGTCTATCTAGTGAGTTCAAGGCTGGGCTGAACTATATAATAAGACCCTGAATAAAAAGATGTGGATCCAACACATATTTTCTGGGAAGGAAGAAATGAATTTATGACAGACTAATTAACTGTTATATGAGAGGCAAAGGGATTGAAAAAGGGGTTACAGGAAATAGAGCCATCAAAGCTTTAACTTTTAGAAGCAGGATCATTTAAAAAAAAGGAAAAAGCTGCAATCTGTGACATTACATTAATGTGGTATGTTAAATGGAATCACATGACGTTCAATTTCAATTCACTTAATTGATTTGAATTTAGAAATTAGGAGATGAAAACTTTTTAGGCTGTGCTATCTAGCAACTCAAAGAAAAGTTAACGTAACAAATTGGCAGCAGTCTTACATGATTGTAAGCAGAGACTCAGGTTACAAAAACGTGGCTTTAAAAATATGTCAGGTAAAAAAGTTATGCTTATTTTATGATTTGTGACTAAGTTGAAGGAAACCAAAAAAGTTGAATTCTGTCTTGAAAACCTTCTAAGATAGATAAATAGGAAGTAGGAGCAACTTAAAATAATTTCCCAAATTATGTGCTCAATTGTTTCAAAAATATGTTAGACGTATGCTAATTTGTTTCACTTATGCTACTATTATTCACTGAAAAGGAAGTTTTGTTTTATTTGTTTCTTCTCTGTGAAATAAAGTCTTTTTTGGTTATGTTTCTGAGTAACATTTCAGCCATTCTTTTAAGATCTTAACACACAATATATTTTTTTCAAAAAGAAAAGTACATTTGCATGCTGCACAGCTTTAAAGTCACCTCCTTAAAACAAGTCAAATCAAAGCATGTGGGAGTTTCCAGTTCATGAACTTCTACACACTTGAGATTAAAAAATAAATGTTTCTACAATGTTAGCATAAAATTTTCTTTTAATGAGCGAAGAGAAGCTAGCTGTATAATGATCTCAAGAATCTTATGTATACAGATTTTTTCCTCTTTCTTCCTTTCCCCTTTCCCCATCGCACTTTGCCTTTTCTTTTGAACAGTTTCTTCACAATGCACAATATCTATTGCACATTTTGGGTCTTATTTTCTTGTTAATTTTCTCACATAAGTGAAACAATAGGATGTTCACACATACAGATCTGATTTATTTCATTTGTGAGTATGGTCTCAAGTTGCATCCATTTACTTATATGTTCTACTCGGAATAAGTACCAGGAAGACAACAATATACAATCTATCCACTATTGTCGTTTTCCTAGTAACCTGCTTTGAAACTCTATTTTATTGTCATGCCTATTTTTTTCTTTTTAAAATAAAAATAAACAAATGTTTCTGACCAAAAAGAGCCACCTACATCGACAAACATGATGTAAGCGTGCAGTGTAAACAAGCAGGCCCGTTTATGCAGAATAAAGGTAAAATGGTGTGTGTCAACCAAGGAGTGCAGAACCCACTCCCATCAGCCTGGGACTTCCCAGCTACCAACATATTGTTAATAATTAGCATCCAAAGCTGAGCCACTGAGTGAGGGTTCCTGAAGTGCTGCAGGATAAACCATCACTTAGGAATCTATTTTAGTAGTGCTGCAGGAAGAGACACTGTCAAAATGGAACATGACATCCTACCCAACACAATGGCAAACTTGTGTCCAATAACAATTTAAAATATTATTTTTTACTAGTGATCTGAATATCAACATTTTAATAAATCATTCCTATGTGAAAAAAGCACAGAAGCCAAATTTTCCGGGTACTGTTTACAAACTCACTGTCACCAAGTACCCACAGTTATCTGAATAAACTTCCCCTCATAGGAAAGGGAAGGCTAAAGGAATGATAAAGAGCTTTGATGTGAGGACGCTTTCATTTCCAGCCTACAAGCAGTGTCCTGCTGGCAGGGCCCTGGCAGGGTCCTCCCACAGGTTGCTATGTCACGCATCTAGGTCCCCTCTTTCATCCAGCTTTCTCCTGGAGGAGTGGTCATCCCTCGGGGCAGTGTCAGTCCCAGGGGCACGCAGGGGGCATGGGGAGCTGTTTCTGGAGCTTGGAAGTTGGTCACAGTCACATTCATCTTTAGTCCCCACTGCTGGGGACGTGAGTAGCAGGTGGCAAGTTACACATCTCAAAGAGCAGTGAAGCTCAGCAGCAAAGTAAGGGTGATGCAGCCTGGTGGTGGAGTAGTTAGGACTAATCTTTCCTCGCAGTGGTCCTAGAATCTGCACGTGACTGTGCCGGGATGAGCAGTCTGAGCTCCTCCACGGAATCAGGGAGGTGCTGCTTCTGGGTCCTTGGCGGAGTCCACACACAGGACCGTGCCAGACAAATGATTTCACTGAGTAGGCAGAAACATTGGATGGGAGAGGGAGGCAAGATGGGTATTTTTCAGTCTCTGGCATGCAGGCCAATGCCAGCAATCAAATAATACACAGTTTTTAAAGCTCAGTTCCCAGTATTTGCTTGGAAGAGTGTGTGTGTGTGTGTGTGTGTGTGTGTGTGTGTGTGTGTGTGTGTGTGTTTTCCTCACTACTATTTTGGTTCTGGTAACAACACAGAAGAATCAATTACCTTTTGCTTTCAACCTCCTTCACTTCAGGTGCCCCAGCTTCTGCCCTGCCGCGTGATGGTGTAAGGGTTATAAGTGGTGGACAGTCAGGGAAAGTAGAGACAAAGACATCTTCCCCACCTGAAAGTATCCAATCACTTGGAAGGAAAAAGGATACACTCACAATTTGTACCTCTTATATCTGAGACTCAGTAAATGTTGATTGTACTTGCAGCCACTTTGAGAAATCATCCACAGAAAAGTAAAAACAGAAACAAAAACAGAGGGCCAGGGACAGAGCAGCAGCAAAGCTCCTGCCTGGTAAACACAAGGTCCAGAGTTTGATTCCCCACATCAAAAAAGAAAAGTAAGAAACAATCAAATTTAAACCTTAGGAAATGTTCATAACATGTACATCTACTGTATAATATTGTAGGAATAAGGATCTGGAATGCATCTATAGGACTTCAAAGAGTTGCAGAGTGTTATTGTTTACTAAATGCTCATTAATAAATTTCATTTGTACCTAAATGAAATTTTCTAATCGGAAAAGTTTAAGGAGATAAGTAAATTGACTTAATTTTTGTTGCTTTTAGTTGTTGCTGTTAGTCTTTTTTCCTCCCATTCTTTATAACATTACAGAATTTGAAGAGTCAGAACTGAATAAAATCAGATAATAAATCCTTTAGGTGTGTTACCTGTGTGATCTTGAAAATGAGTGACATTGGTTAACCCAGTGTCAGTGATGGCAAGGCACATACAAAGGTAGTAACACCTGATAATTCTGAGATATAAAGTTTGCAAACAGATAGAATGATATCGGCGAAATGTTTCAAGTCAGTGGAAACGTCTGATCCTAACTGCAGCCAGCACAGCATTGGTGTATTGTCCTTCATCACCCCCTTTCTGTTACTGCTTGTGTTTAGAAATCCCCCAAAGCCTCACAGGCACGTAGGTGGATTTTTTTCAGAGATGGCTCAATCCAGATTGTGTGAAGGTGGTATTGATTCACGTTGCAATGCTGGGACCAAGGGCACAGGATTAAGGGTATGAGTGCCATCTGCAATAGCCTAGGTAAGATGTAAGGGAGAGAAAGAGCTGTGGTCATCACTTGCTGCTCACTACCTTCTGCCCACCATGAAATGTTTCTCCTCAGCCATGCCACTGTCCCTTGGATCCAGTCTATTATGGACTGAAACCTCTACAGATCATCAGCTAAATAAACCTCTCCCCTTTCAACTTTGGGGGTTGAGTATTTTGTCTCAGCAACAAGAAAAACATACTAAGACCCTATCCCCTAATTCACATTGAGGTCCAATGTTCCTGGGTAAGGGAATTGGATGGGATGTTTTACAGCCTTGGAAACCTAGAGATCCTGTGGAAGATAATGCCGTTGGGCAGCTTCCAGGCTGTGTGTCTCAGTCAGCACTAGATAAATAGGATTTTTCACTCACTGTCAGTCCCTCTTGTTCCCTGGGAAGCTGCTCAAGTGCTTCTGTGCCATGCCTATGCTTGGTTCCCACATCCTACCTGTGATCTCAGTCTAGGTTACTTGCCTGGACACACGGTTGTGCTCCACGGTCTCTCTGTTCCACTGTTCGTCCAAATGTAAAATATCAACCTCGTATGGCTGATACAGGGGCTCAGTAGCCTTTGTGAATGGCTTATGGGAAGAGCAAAGAGCCCAGCAGAATGATTTAAAAATTCAGTGAGTTTGGTCAGCAAGCTCCAATAAAGATGTGGACTGCAAAGATAAACCAGAGGAGATTTTGATTGCTGAGAAAAAAAATTGACAAAATTTAAAAATGGCCTGAGGTCATGACAAGAAGTAGTAATACTCCACCCTTTCTGCAAAAGTAAAGACTTCTCTTTAAAAAAAGCACCAGAGCACCACATTCCAGAATAGTGGAGGCTACACCATGTTCTAAAATCATGGCAGCAGCACCATATTCCAAAATGGTGGGAGCCTAGACAATGGAATGCATTTGCAACACTCAGCAATGCAGGCACTTGAAATTTATGTCTAAGAAAGAGAAAAGCCCAGCTACTGATCCAGCTAGCAGCAGACCTTGGCATCAGCCACATGACATTAGTTTTCAGCCCATGCAGAATGTAAGAGTGTGGGATGCGAAGGATTCCATCCAGATTTCAGAAATTATGAGAAGCTAGGTAGTGTACCTCCAAGAGAGGAATGTGTGACGTTGTGAATGTGAAGCTACAGGTGTAACAGAGAGCCCAGAAGTTTAAAGAAGCCAGAAACATGGATCATTTGAGAAAGACCGCTAGGAGGGAACAGAGTGGGCCCAAGAGAGAAGCCATGGGAAGATGTACATACTGGCAGTGCCGTCAGGGCAGAGCCATCCACGTCCCTTGAAGTTCACAACTTGCAACAGATTCAGCTACTGCACCCCAAACTACAGGACATGATGTTCACCCTGCTGGATTTTGAACTTTCTTTGGTCTCATTTAATTGTATCCTCCTGTTTGTAACTTTTGGAATGAAAATGCCTATGTTGTGTCATTTAACGTTAGAAGTGTTTAACATTCTTCCCATTTGTACAGGTGCTCACAGCTGAGAGCTTGTCTTCAATCTCAAAGTACACTTGTAACTTAGACTTTTCAGCAATGCTGAATCTGTTAGGAGTTTGGCAATTCTTAGAGATGAACTAAATGCCTTTTGCATAAAAGAATATATATGAGTCTATAGACAGCCAGGGGAAGAATGCTATGGTTTGCGTCTAGATGTTACCCCAAAGCCTCATACAGTCATGGTGGTCAGCATTTTCAGAGGTGGCTAAATCTAGAGTTTGTGATTGATTCATGGTCCAATGCTGGGATTGTGGGTGTGAGTACTACATCTGCCCTAGAGCAGATAGCGGGCATATAGCATAAGGAACAAAAATAGTTGTCTCTTCCTTATATATTTGCAGTGCTTTAACTTCCATGAATTGGTCTCCTCCATGAAGCCATCCTGCCTTGGAGACAGTGGATTATGGATTAAACCTCTACAAACTGTGAGATAAACAAACTTTCCTCCCTCAACCTTAGGTGTTGGGAATTTTGTCTCAGTAATGAGAAAAAATAACTAAGATACAGATGTGTATTAGATCATCTCAGAAATTCTGGGAATTTTTTTTCATTTCAGTGAATATTTACTGAATATAATTAGCTAGAGCCTTCTTCTATACATTTTCTTTTTCTGTTATATGGAATCTTTTTTATTGTAGTTGGAAGATAAAGTATTGCCAACCAGCTAGATATAAGGATACTTGAACAATAAAATGTGGCCTGAGTCCATCAAAAACTTGAACAGAGCACAAAATATGTTACATTTATTCCCTTTTGTTGCACTCTAATTTTATGCTTCTCTTTGTAACAAAGTACTTTCATGTTCTTGGTATAAAACTTCTCAAACAATCCAAGATTTACATATTATAGCTTAAGCATCATACATACACACTAACTCAATTCAGTCCCAGTTTTACCAGAGGCTTCTATCATTTAAATTAGAGTACAATTTTCAGAGCAGTGGGCTCTAACCAGGTTTGGGGATGGGGCGTTTAAGGCCTGTGATTGTATCAATGGAGACAGGTATTCCATGAAGAATAATAGTGATTAAGGAGTAAGGTCACCTTTTGTAAGAGGACTAGAGAAGGAAAATAGGTCTTTAGAAAAGAGAATGAGTGTGGTCAGGTAAAACATGTCTAAAGAGTACAACCCTGCTCTGGATTTCAGCAAGCTGCCTGTGTGTTATGAGCTCCGTCTCTATCACTGATTCCACACCTGCTAATTCTCAGTATTCAACTCCTGGTCCTGAGATCAACAGTCCAGAAGATTTAATACTTAGCACTGTTTTTGTCTATTTTGCCTTTGACTAGGTTTTGCTATTTTGGAACCCATTATCGGTGTGAAATTAAACCGTGTCTTTCTTCCTGTCAAAACCTCTTAATATGTAGTCTGCCCTTTCTAGAACGATATTGTTTCCAGACCAAAGAAGTCCCTGGATTTCCTCTCAGTGACACTCTGAAATCTATACATGAGCTAAATTCTGGAAAATATTATATGTTTCAGAGGTCAGAACATGGTATCACAACTGAAGAAAAACTGATACTCTGTCATGCACAATTTACAGAAGAAGAGCTTTGAACCTCATTGGAGATGTAAGCTGCTTGAGGACAATATCTTATTTAACACCACATCTTCCAGTTCTGGCACCCCCATTGGTTATCCACAATCTCAACTATTATTTGTTGAATAGCTATATTAGTTTTCTAAACAAATTCTGTCAAAATAGAAATTCAAACTTGGGTGTTGAAATTATTGTTGAAAACAAATTTAAAAGAAATTATTAAAATTCTCAACCAAAAGTTATATTCCTTTGTTAATTCCTTTGTCAAACTTTTGATTACTGAATCACAATACCTGTCATAGGGCAAGAGAGATTGCATTTTGTCTCTTTAACTTCGTATGAAAGGAAGTCCCTTAAATTCATTTAAACTGTAGTAGAATCCACTCCTTATGTCCCCCCTTGATTAGTTCTCAAGCCATTTGAAGGAGAGCAGAGTCACGAATTGAGAATGGAACAAACAGCACAAACTGGGAAGTAGGTTGAAAGTTAGACTGCAGTGGGGAACTTCTGGGAAATGTAAACCTTGTAACAAATATATGACATACTTTTACGATTCCCGAAAATCAGGTAATGGTTAATACGGACATGTAAGAGGTCCTTAAACTAAAGGTGAAACCTGAATGGGGCGTACATTTTCTCTGGCTCTTGGTTAGAGACTATCAGCTGGCTCAATACAGCTTTGTGCACTCCTGTTCTCTCAGCCTCTTGGGGAAGCCAGTCTCACTGAACTCACTTGCCAAATCACCTGAATTTCTATAACTTACATGTCTTGAAATGAAGCATTTGTAAGTTTACAAATTAGTTTAGCATATTAAAGAGTCAGTTGCAGAACCAATGGAAAGATGTCTTCCTTCTACATTTTCCACTTCAGTGTTTCCTGTAGATTCAACAGTTCTTCCCTAAAATTCTATTTTCAAAAGATTAGTAAACATATGTTATTAGATAGAAACAACATAATTAACATAGTAAATCTTTTAAAAAAATCTAACATGCTGTAAGTGGTGAAGTACCAAGAATCTATGTGCTTATTATCCAAACTTTTAATTACTTTTTCGCTAAAAAGTTAAATTGCATCATTAATTATTCATTCCTTTGTCAATTCCTACTTGTAGTTACAGTCTGGAAAATTCCAAAGGTTTAGTAGACATTTGTAAAGAACATCTATCATGAACTTTCTGCATCTGGACCATGGAGTGTTCATTACAATATAGACCATATGCTAAGGTGCAGAAGAGGATAAAGTCTTTAAAATTAATTGTGTGTCACCAAAACATCTGGCAGCATGGTATGAGAAATGTTAATTATTCATCAACAGAAACTATTTTTGGCTTATATTTTTAAAGAAAATTAGCCTTGACATTTTAGGTAGGAAAATCTTTTTCATATAAAACCTTACAAATATGAAAAATTGAGAAATGTTCACGCATCAGTGAGTAATATTTAATTTTGAACCTATTAACTTTTATTTTCAACAAAGAAACAATGACACAGAGGGTATTTACAAATATATTTCATTGAATTAAAATATAATGAACACGAGAGTTGCACAGAAATTAATGCCCTTGAAAAGTCTTCATTAGGAATAAAATGGTTAATTCATTTTGTTGCACTCTCCTTTGATGTTTTCCATTCAGCCACTTCTGCCCATGAATTCTGTTCTTATATCCAAGCCTTTATCAGTAGCAAAAGACCATAACCATCAAAATATTAATTTCAGGTGTTGTGTACACTTAATATCGCTTTCTATATTTCCTCCGAATTATTTCGTATTATCAATCCCCAAAATATTCAAGCCAATTAGTGTGTCCGTCTGTCAATGTACTTGTCAGAGCGGACGTTCCCGTGTTATTGAACTGAGCTCCTGTCACCGCTGCACCCCACCAGCTTGCCACTCGCCCCGCTTTCTTCTGCCCTCCTAAGAAAAGCACGAGCAAGAAAGTTCAAACCCATCAATGTACACTGTCCGTCATAATTTGTCTACCACGAAGGAATGCCATAGCTGGAAGAAAGTAGAGAAGCTAGTTACCTGTGTGTTAACTTCAACTTAGGAAGTTAAAGATCAAGTTTTCCTTAGTGTACACACATGCATTTCCCAGTCTACTCAATCCCACTTATCATAAGAGAGTAGCACAATTTCATTAAATATCTCAAGTCGCCAGAATCTTCTGTCTTGTCATCATAAACAAAGGGATGCTTCTTTTTCATAAAAAATGAAAGCAGGAGAAAAGTATCCACTCACCTCATTACAAGAGACACTCTACCTCCTTTTTAGTAACAGTGCATTAATTGCCTCTGTTCAATGCAGACTGAGCACTCTGAATCCCAATGGCCACAGTTACCAATATGCTGCAGGCTGAGTCTTAGTCATTTCAGCAGTTGAAAGACAGGGGACCATTTTTACTAAACATACTTTCTGCTTTTAGTTAGGAAAACTTTTCATATTTAGTTAAAGTTTTTTCTCTGTCTCCTTTTCTAGACTTAAACTTATTTCTGACCTGTAATTTTTAAAATAATCAGGACTCATTCTTTCATTGTCATCCACTGTTTCTGAACAACTAATCTACTGGCTTTCTACATGCCACTCAATGGCTTCGGAATGTGTGCTTTACAGCAATATATCATATTTGCATGCAACTGCCTAAACTATATTTTATTTGGATATTAAGAAAGCATTTCAAAGATTTTCAAAGAAATCGCTGTTCTTTAAAATATGAAAATTAAAACTAAATTGAGTTCAAAATTCTTATTTACTTACAGGAGAGAGTAGCATAGAAATGCAGCCTCTTGCTAAAAAAGAAGGGGTGGGGAAGTTTCCATAGAAATTGGAGGAACAGGTGGCGGTTAGGTGAGTTTAAACAAAACAAAGATTTTATTTCAGCACAGCACAGGGAAACTAATCATCTACTGTGGAGCTCATCAAAGCAGGTGTTGAAAAGGACCCCGACTGGGCTGAGGTGGGGAGGCACCTGTGTGAGCTGCACACGTCCATTCTGGAGAGAAAAATGAGACATTTGGCTTTGTCACATCTTTCACCTATGCCCTTTGAGGAGCAGAAGAATTTAGATTCTCCTGTTTTGTATTTTGAAAGTCAAAATACTGATGCTTACAGAATTCAGCACTTTTCTTCAGTAGTCACTGCATTTCAGTTCATGACATCACCACTCACTGTCTCCACTGATCTAGCCTGATAATATTAGAATCATTCTTTTCCAATTAGAAAAATGTTACAGTGTAATACACGTTGTCATTGATCTCCCTCAAATGCTCTTCCTTGCTTCAGACACTCCTACCCCTTATTCTTTTTTTTTTTCTACCCCTTATTCTTATCCCTAATTTTAAAAGTTAATATACGTTTGCAATAATAAAAAATTACCCTGGGGTACTGGTACTTATACTTCTTGAAGTTTGATTTATTTTACTTACCTCTCCCTTCCTCCCCTTTCAGTTTTCCCTGCCCCCAGATACCTTGCATAGAGTCACTCCTCATCCTTCATTAAATCTTTTACTTGAGTTCATTTTACACCCAAACCCGGTTGACTTGAATTATTGTCACTAGTTAGTGTCTCATAAAGTCATCATGAAGACTGATTTAAAGAATATTGAATCTAGAGGATTCAAAGGGTTAGACTTTTGGAAGTTTCTGTTCACAATATATTCATCAGTTTGTCAATACAAACCATTGTTTTATGAGCATTTTTTTTGCAACATACTTTATAAACAGCATAGATTTTTTGGGGGGGCTGTACCGGGAATTGAACTCATGGCTTTGTGCTTGCCAAGCAGGCATTGTGCCACTGAGCTATATCTCTCGCTCCACAGATTTTTAATATATCGGTATACATAGCACCCAAGCCCAGTTCCACTATTGTTTATACCTGATGCAAGTTTATCTATCACATAGTGTTTATCCATGAGACATATATTAACATCCTTGCACTAAATGACACTACAGCCCTTTCACACCAATAAGCAGCACTAAAAAGGGAAAGTATCCACTACGTAGACTATAGAGGGATCCTTCTTTCCCGCAGAGCAGAAACAAGAAGGCAGATTTGTCAGTTTGGCGCACCTCATGGAAGGTGTGCACCAAGAAACTCATATTTTGTCTCCACATGGGTATGCCCGTGAATGTGCATAAATGCCTGTTAGTATCAATTTTGTTGTCATAAATAAGGCTTAGTTTTAGGATTGTTAACCACAGAGTCTATGAAATAGCAACATCAGTTGCATACAGAAACGTATTACTTAGCTTTCCCGCCACTAATGAACAATACACGATATCCACAACATAAAGTCGGAAGAGTTTAACTTAGTCTTTGATTTCAGGAGATTCAGCCCCGGGTAGGCTAGCTCCAAGGTAGCAATATCGTGGCAGAAGGAAATGGAAGAGGAAAATCCACTCAGTTCCTGCCAGTGGGGAGCTGGGGAAGAGTGCCAGCGTGGGACGCTGAGGAGCAGACACGGACTCCAAGGTACACGTCCACGGTATACCCAGCCACACCCAGAAATGTGCTCCACCAACCCACCAGTGTGGGTCCCAAACCCAAGCAAGCTGTCACTGTGCCCTAACCAACATAAGAAATTTATGGAAAATTGTACGGTTTACATTTAGTCATTTGTTCATACTTTTAGCACACTTTAGTGCTAAAATGTGCACTCTTTGATAGGAGATGCTCTGTACTGAATTGTTTACCTTAAAATTAATATGCTCACATACTAATGCTTAGTTTCAAAATGTGACTTTATTTGGGAAAATAGTCATTTCAGATGTAATTATTTAAGATGCAATTATACTGATATGGCAAGTCCACTTATTATAAATAGGAAAATTAAAAAGAAAATTTGGCACATACACACCTCCAAATAGGATGCCACATGAGGCAAGACATTGAGGTGATATCATCTTTTTTTTTTTTTTTTTTTTTGCGGTACTGGGGATCGAACTCAGGACCCTGCGCTTGCTAGGCAAGCGCTTATTCCACTGAGCTATATGCCCAGCCCTGAGGTGATATCATCTAATTTAAAAATACCTAAGACCACCAGCAAATTTCCAGAAACCATGGTATAGATTTCTCCTTCACAACCCTAAGGAAGAATGAACTCTATGGAAGTCTAGACTTTAGAACTGAGAAAGAATGTATTTCTGCTGGTTAAGCTATATATTTTGTGACAATTTGTTACAGAAACTGTCACAAGAAAATAATGTAGGGTTGGAGAAAATACGTTTGTCAAGCATGACACCATACTATCAAGTTGGAATATATTTCATTTTCAAATTTTCTTGAATATAGAGTACCTATTTTCTAGTTATGTTGAACACATGGATCAGAAAATAAAAACAACAGCACACAGCAGATTTTAGCTAGCCTGCAGAATTGTATTAATCAATTATTGTTTTTTAAGCTACCAAATTCAAGTGTATAATGTGCAGATATAACTGAAATTAAACCATGGTATAATCAGTGTTTTCTACTTGCTTTCATTTATTTGTTTTCAAGCCTTTCTTGTAGGTTTGCAGTGGTCTCTCACTAAGGCTTTACTGCAATTTCCCCTAAAACACTGTTCAGTCATTTGTGTGTTCATTTTGGTCTTCTGTTTTGATAGAACTTCATAAATACTTTTGCTTAACTGGAAATTATTTATTTATATTAGTCCTTAGAATTTATTTTAGGTACCAATTCTAAGACTAAAATTTAATTTGTTTCTGAAGAATTTTATTATGAGAAGGTATAAAATTTCATCAGACAATTCTTTCTGCATCTATTTTATCATACATTTCTATTACTTTTTAAAACGTGAATTACCTTAATTAATTTTTTACTAGTAATAAACTTTACATTCATGAATATTCAATCATGTTTAAAATTTAACTGTTAAGGAAAAATTTAGACTTAATGAAAGATTTATTTGAATGTGCAACAAAGAAAATCTCTATATATTATCTAGTTAATTTAATTAGAAAATTTTAAAAATTATAAATGAATTATTAATACCTTATCAACGTAATTGTTAATGTTTAAGATAGAATTTAAAGATGTGGGTTGAATTATTTATGAACATAAAACTTTTAAGCCTAATTAAAACCTAATTTTCTTAATCTCAAGGTAGAGCAGGTTTCACATTATTTCTCAAGACGTCTCACTGAAGCAGTACAAAGCTGAGTTCAGAAAGATGTCTTTGGTGCAAATCAGTTTGAGAGTAAACCCAACTCTGGTGCTCCATTGTTTTGTGAATTAGGAAAGTTATGTAACAATTCTGTGCTATATTGTCTGGGGTTGTAAATGCAGATAGTATTTAAGCCACTATATACAGGTTTTTTTCATGAATTACCTGTTAATTATATATAATCCACAATAGCATATAATAAAAATTACATACATTTAATCTCTAATATTTTGAGTGTTTTCATAATTAACATGTAACTGTTTTACTTGTTGATTTCATAACTAAATTACTAACAATCAAATCTTTTATGACAGTATAGAATCTTATAATAGATATAAAATATCTTAATTCTTCAATAAACTTTAAAAATTTATGTAAGATCTATTAAGCTCAATATAAAAATCTTTCTCTAAGCAACATAAACTATTGTGTTCATTTGCTACATTTATATAACCACTAAGCCCTTCCCTAGAAACTAAATATATGGCAGGATACAAATCAACACATGAAGTTTAATAGCTGTTATAAACACTGAGAATGATGTTTATTAAAGTGAAAGGCGTAATACCGTTCATTCCTCTGAATACACATGCACTTGCCCTAAAGACACTCACCCTATCGCATTGCCGCTTTCTGAAGCTCCTCTGGCCTTTCTCGTGTCTTCAGTTTCACAGCCTCAGCAGTTAGTGCTCTGACTAAACTCCACATCCTCACCATTCGCAGTTACTCCGACAATGGGGAAGAGTCAGAAGTTACAAAGTGTCAGATACAGCCAGCGAGGCAGCTGGGAACACACTTAAATGTTTTCACCAAGTTGTTGAATGGCATTCGCTAGCAACAGTCACCACATTTTCTATCACACATCATAAAGACTCTCATGAAAGAACTGCTTCAGAGAGGGAAGAAAGATATAATTAGCATGTTAGAAACAGAGGGGAATATTTTGAGAAAGTGTAAAGGCAATAGTTCTTCTACTCTAATAAATGTAATTTGTAACTTTAAACACTCACCGTATATTTTAACCACACCTCATTACTTCATCTATTGGACTCACAGACACCAGAAATGTGAACAGAGAACAGAGACTTCTGTTGTTTATGTCACTCAGAGCGGGACATTTTGTTCCAGTGTCCAAACTGATTAATATAAATTTATTTTTAAATACTCATGGAATTTGCAAGGATTTTTCTTGGCTGTATCAATAATTTGGGTTAAAAAAACTAAAGAAAAAAGGAATTATGATTAACACTATAAAAGTAATCTTGACAAAGATACAGGACTAATGTTACAATTTAAATCAATAACCAACAGTATCGTTTGGAATTTTGTTTAAATTTCCAATAGAATTGATGTGATGTACTCTAGGAATGTGTAATAGTTGACATACAAAGTCATGGACATACAGAAATCTATTTCATGGTACAAAGGCAAAAAACATGAAGGTTATGGAAGAAAATAACTTTATTCTCTTTCTTGCCAAGCTGTGAGGAGACATATCCAAGCAGTGGCCTACTGGGGGGACATGTCCACGTCATAATAAAAAAAGATTAAAAATGAAATTTTTGTTATCTGCAGTCATAAATATACATTTCATGTGCTGGTCAAAACAATTACTCTTCACTCAAAGAGACCTAAGCAAAACAGGGGGATCCAACCTGTGAGCCACAAGCTGACCATTCCTCTAGCACATAATAGGGGACAGTATCCATTTATACAAATAAATACTTAACATAATGGATGAGTTTTTACTAGGAATATTTGTTTCCCATCTTGTTTTGCTTCTCATTCTCTTAAATTCTAATTTACATACTGCTTGTTTTTTTATTTATGATGTGTCCCATATGAAACAAAATTCAGTTTTCCTAAATTTCAGTGTTGTGTTCATTTGTGTTCTTTCATCTCTAAAAAAAATCAGTGTTTTCTGAGTTACCAGTTCACTCAGTGATAAATTTTGATTATACTTGACCATAATTTCCCAGGTGAGACTGATTTATTAATGGTGGCTACTGACCCTGCCCTCAGTTACTTGTACTCCTCCCAAAACAAGTGAGATTCCTCGGGAGAATGACAGAAGCTTACTTAAGAAAGGGTTTGGTTTTTGTACAAAATTTGCGTTCCTGTTTTCAGTTTTGCATTAGCATGTATTTGCACAATATGGTGTTGACGTTCCTGGGGCGAATGTGTGTGTACGCTCCCCGCGACCTCTCCCAGCCCTGCGGCTCCCCCTCCCCTCCCACTCTCCACTAAGTTCAGTAGTTATAGGACCGGAAGCCCTTCGGAAGCATTAGAACCTGTCCGTTGTACAGAATTCCACGGAAACAGGTTTTCGGTCTTCTCTGGATGTAGTGTTGTCAACAGAGTCTATGCAAAGGAAAAGAAAGAACAAAAGCAGGTATTTAATGAAAAAAGAGTGAAATCAACATACATCACAACCCGTCAGAAATTAAATCACAAGCTTGATCATACTTCAACCATTGTTTAAAAAAAATTTTTAAAGTATTTGAGTATTTACATTTTAAAGTATTTGAAATCTCCAAAAATTATTACTCAGTGCAGAGAAGATTTTCTTTCCAATATTAGATGGAAATATCCAAATGAAATTCTTTTAACTGATTTGCAAATCCTGAACTTGTGCATTTCAGACCTTCAGAAGGCAGAGATATAGTTTGCTTTATGTAAAAGGAAACGCATTAATTTGCATAACTAATTGGCATGTAATGAGTATCATATGAATAAAAATGATGTTCTCATTTAGGAAATAATTTTAACTATATTCTTATTGTGATTTTTTTTGGAGAAAATAGTAGCTGAGGATATATTTTTATGTGTGTTTGTAACAAAAAATTTCAAAAACCCATCTGGTAAATATATGTTTTTAATGAATACTTGCTCACAAACTCAGAATTCAGTAGAGTTCTTTTCTTAGAAGGCATGCAAATATGAAAGTAAATTTTAAGGTTAATATTTGTGAGGCACTTGGTTTATGCAAATTGTTTGCCTATCAGAACAAACTAGCAAGAAAAATGGTTCCAGCACGTGGGAAAGAGGATGTAGTACAGTTATGGGGAAGGAATGGGAGGAAAGAAGCTGGAAAAGCAAAGCAGAAATATCTCTATGGAAAAGCAGTTATTTTTCCTTTCTGAAGTCACTGCCTTTGCCTCCAGCCATGGGACAGCACACGCTAAACATGCTTACTTTTTTCAGAGATTTTCAACTGATGAACAGAAAAGTATGAAAGTAAAGCAATCATAGGTAACATATCAATGATAATAAAGCTCCACCTAGATAGATTACTACATATAAAAGATTTTGAGACTATCACCTAAATATAAAAAATCTACTAAAGAGGTAAAATCATTATTTGTGAAAGATATTTATCATTTTTAGAGTAATTAAGCAGCACAGAATACACTTGGCTCAGTTGTTTGCCTTACTCTTATTAATTACTGAAGCTTTTTTCCTGCTATGAGACACACATTGCTTGGACAAGCATCAATGTCCACACATCCAGTTTTCAAGATTCAGTATCATTTCAAATTGTAGTTGCCCTATGTTAGTTGTTGAGACACATGCTAAGAAAATTGAAATAGACTCTGAATAAGATTCTACATTGTTTTGAAATTAAGAATACATTTAGAAAACAAACCCTGAATGAGAATTTTAAGACATTATTTTATACTATTAATGTTTTTCTTTAGGGAAGACATTAGTCATGACGCGATCTCCTCACAAACTTACACTGTCATTGGTCGTTCTGGTTGAGGAAGGAGATTTAATGTATGTTCCATCAAAGCGGCTAGAAACTTCTCTACAAATGTTTAATGAACACAATGATGTTCATGCACTGTTATATTAGATAAATATATATCCACCATGATAGACTATCTATCGAGCATGTGTCATATTGAGAAGCTTCACTGCGCTAAAACTCCTCTGTGCACACCCCATTCACCACCCCTGTTCTCTCCCATTACCTAACAGTCACTGATCATATAGTTTTGCCTTTCCTAGGTGTCATAGCCTTGGGATTGTACAGTATGTAGTATTTCAAAATTGTCTTATTCCACTTAACAATATGCACTTTGTTCCCTCCAAGAAATGTCATGTTTTGATGGCCCAGTTATTTTAAGTGCTGATTAATATTCTGTTCTTTGATATTTCCATTTATTTATCCATTTGTCTGCTGAAGGACATACTGGGTTGCTTCCAAGGTTTGACAATTCCTATTAAAGCCCCTGTGAATGTCAACGTGCATGATTTTGTATGAGAATAAGTTAGTAGCTCCTTTGGATAAATATTAAAACTATAATTGCTGGATCATATATTGAGTGCATTGAATTTTGTAATGAAATGCCAAAAATAAGCCTCAGAATGGCTATATTATTTTTGATTATTATGAGCAATGAATGAATCCCTGTTGTTTCACATTCTTTCCGGAATTTGGTGTTATCAGTGTTCCATATTTGACAGCTCTGATAGGTGTGAGGAAGTATCTCATCACTGCTTTAATTTCCCTGTTACTAAATGATGTGAGTTATCTTTTAATTTGCTTATTTCTCAACTGTATATTTTCTTTGTTGAAGTGTTCATTAAGATTATTAGGTGTTATGCTCATTTTTAATTATAGTAACACATTTCTTACTAAGATTTCACTTTTTCTGTGTATTTGGGATATCTGTCCTTCATATGTATTTTATCCTCTCATTAACAACTTATTTTATCATCTTGTTAAATTCTTCTTTTTCCCAGGGCACAAGTTTTATTTTTAATACATTGTAGTATATCCACCATTTCCTTTATGATCACATGTTTGGTGATGTATTAAAATGTCCTTTGTTATACCTTAGGTTACCTAGGTTTTCTCCAATGTTTTGTCTTAGGAGAGTTTTATAGTGTTATATGTATTTAGTTTTGTGATGCATTTTAAATAAAATTTTGTGAAAAGTATGAAGTTTCTGTTAATTTTGTTGAATGTTGCTGCCTGGATTTTAATCCCTGTTTGCTGAAAAAATAATCTTTACTGCATTGTATTACCTTTGCTTTTTTGTCAAGAGGGCTGACAGTGTGTGTTTATTTCTAGACTCCCCACTTTCCAATCATTCGCTGATTCTTTCACCTCTCTGGATCACTGCAGATGTAGAGCAAGATTTGAAGTCAGTGCATATCACTGCTGTGATTACTTTGTTCTCTTCAGTACTGAAGTAAATATTCTGCGTCTTTTGCTTATTTGTGTGGATGTTAGTATAACATCACAGTCATTCAAAACATAATTTGATGAGCATTTGATTGAAATTGCATATAATCTGTAGATAAAACTGATATTTGTTAATATTAAATCTACCTACCCATTAAAATGGAATGTCTCAATTTATTTAATTTTTCTTCAGAAACTTTCATCAAAATTCTTAATTTTTCCTGCCACAAATATGGTCCATTCTTAATTTGTACTTAAATATTTCATTATCAATATGCTAGTAAAAATTATACAGTTATGAACTTGAAATTCCACTTGGTCACTGCTGATATATAGAAATGTAATTGACTATATTAACATTGCAGTCTTTCCAAAAGAATTGTGCTGTCTGAAGACTTTGGTATTTTTTTAAATTAATTTGAAGTTCTCTACTCCTTGCTTAGAAAATTTTTCACATGAGTGAATGTTCAGTTTTAACAAATCCTTTATCTGAGCCTATCAATAAAATCACATAATTTTTGAACTTATTCATATGATAGGTTTCATTTATTGAATTTTCTTAATATTGAACCAGCTTTGTACATTGGGGATGAATACCTCATGGTCAGAATGTATATTCCTTTTATATATTGTTGTGTTCAATTTGCTAATACTTTGCTCTGCAGCTTTAAGTTTTATAGAATAACTTTGATTTGGAATTGAAGGCTTTAAATCCTTGGACCACAAGCCTACTCTTTTAAGCCTTAAAATATTATTTTATAATTTTATGGCTTGAATATTTTACAGTAAGTCAACTCTCAAAATGTTATTCTTTCAGTTTCAGTATTTTTATTGGTTTTCAATATGTGAACTCTGCTATTTCTATATGTGATTCACAAAATACGTTTGCCTATTTTATTGCTAAAGGAAAGCAATGCTTTAACATTTGGTACTTTTAAGTTATAGAGAAGTAATATTTGCACATAAATTTTCTAAAATAAATATAATTTAATATTGTCTTTTGACTAATATTAATCCAGGATTTTCTACTAAGAAAGTATTCATAACACAGCTTTTAATAATTAAATGCACTCAAATTTATGATCTTTCTAAATTTTGGAACTTCATATGTAATATATCCATAAATTAAAAATATTTCTATTGACATATACACAGATATATTTATACATTACAGACACTGTGTTGATATACGCAAATATTCAGATATAAAGGAAGCTACAAATTTTATGAAGGTAAAATGGCCATTATTTCTAAATATTTTCTCTATTTTATTAATGCATTGGAACAAATACCATTCCATTAAAATGTGGGAAAATATTTATTAATATTATTAAAAATCGGCATACAGTGGATGGATATACAATTCTTACTTTATTTTCATTAATACATCAGTTTAATTGTTGTTACAGTATGAAAATATAGTAAATTCATAAGTTAGGTATGTCCTAGATTCTTCAGAGTTTCTATCCTTTACAATATTTTTGTAGTCACTATTAATAAAATCTCTCAGTTAAGAAAAGTTATTCTACAGTATTTGTTAATTTTTTAAAATATCTGATGTCAGGGAAAAAACAACTGATCATAATTTTAACACATTTTAAAAAGTCAGATAACTACTCATTCTAAAATATTTTGAAAATAATTGCCCATGAATCTTTGTTTTACTAAATACTATACATAATTACTTACTGCTTTAAATTCTCAGTTTTAGAAGATTAACCAAGAAAGAATCTTCTGTAACATTATGTACAGTGTACTTCAGTTTCTTCTTGTACCCACGCAGTGCAGAACTTTCCTGGCTGGTGCTTCCAGTTTTACTTGAGAATCCTTTTTTTTTGCTTTCTTCAAATTCTAACCCAAAGTGCTGTTTCAATGCAGCTGTATACATTTCTTCATAAAAACATCATTATTTGAATGAAAAAGTTTCCTTTTGAATATGTATTTTAGCTGGAAAAACTTTTGTATTACAAAACTACAACCCCTTATGTGTATCAGGAGTTAACAAGCATTCATAGTAAAAGGTAGCATTTTAAGGTTTTAAAGGAAATGTGAGTATATAGTTGTGATACATTAGCTAATAGTTACAATTGACTGTATTATGTGTTTACTCATAAAACGTAATACTCATATCTACTCATATATAATATTCTTATAACAATTTTGAAAATTTATAGTGAAGGACTACTAGTTCATACAGATATATTAATAAAATTATTTTTTGGAAAAGATCATATTGAGAATTACCTTGTTGAAAACACTGTTTTAGAAATTATCCTGGTTCCAAGATGATATTTCAGTTTATGTGAAATTACTATTGCACACAAAGCAGCTTACTAGAAATTATATAGTATAATAAAGAGATAATGCATTTCAAGAACAAAATTTAATAAATGACCATGTTGTCACCTTTTGCACATTGCTACTCTTGGCTGGAAATCCTCCATTGTGTGTGGGTGTTATGCGCATTGAAGTAGATTGTGTAACAGCTATCCTAGTTCACGTTCTCTGTTTGCCAGTGGTGTGACAACCAAAAATGTCTGTATAAATATTGCCCAAAGTCCTCTGCAACAGAGGTCCAGATCAGCATTCCCCAGAATGAGAGCTTTTGTTTTATAACCATGTAAATACAGAAATAGATGATGCTTGGTGGATACCTGAGAAACAATTGGACAAAGACCTAATGGATTAAAGATAGAATGAAAAGACAATGATTTAGTTCTCCAGAAAAACTGAAGGAAGTTCATTTCCAACCCAGAATTCTGTATTGTTATCACGTTCAAAAATTGTGATGAAATGAAAGCTTGTTTTGAAAATAAAATTAAAATTTGACCCAATTTATCAACTGCAAAAGTGTAATTAAACAAAGATAATTTTTGAGGCTAAATGTAAATGATCTATCTCATTATATACTGAATTGGAGGGTGAGATAAATACCCAAAATAGGCAATTATTTGAGTGTTGAATGAGTAATGAAAAAATGTTGACTACTTAAAATAATAACAACACACCTAACCAAAACAAACACTTTGCACTATGTTCAGAGACAGAGAGGGAGAAAGAGAGGGTAGAGACAGAGAGAGGGAGGAGAGATCATGATAAACTTCCGTAAGTCAATGATGACTTGGTAGTCTGAAGGAAACTATTTAAAGACCAGCAAAAATTAATATAAGGGAGAATTCTATCATAACAGCAAGTTGATTAATTTAAAATATTATAATACAAAGAGGAAAAAAGCACATAACAAGAAGATCAGACAAAAATGGAAAACAAATAGTTTAAAGTTGGACAAAACATGTTTACATCACAAGTTACATTAAATATAATTGAGCTAGCATTTCAAATGAAAGTTTGGGACTGCCCCATTTAATTGTTTCTATCATGCATGATTAGAAATGGCAGACATTAAAAAAGCAAAGATATTAAAAGTAAAATGATAAGTTATGTCATCACATAGTACTCAAGAGAGAGCTGGATTAAGTATACTAACACAAGCATAAATTTCTGTTGGCAAGAAGCTTTGGAAGGCATATAGAAGGCCACTTAATATTCCTTTTATGATAGGATATATCACATATGAAAACTTTTTGAAAACTAAACCTCTGCACCGAATAGTACAGTTTAAAAATATGAAAAACTAAAAGACAAATTAAAGTAGAACCAAAAAAGAAACCCTAATATGCCCATAGCAGGATGGATTTCTTGGTAATTCACCTCTCAATATCTGATGGAACAGTCTGAAAAAGTTGCAAAACATAAAAATCTAAATGATACACTTAAAATGTAGAAAGCTTTATCCAGCAATACATTAGGTCAATTTGTTAACCCTGCGTGTGTTATATTTTGCAACTCCTTATTTATGACTAATAAGGGAAAACTCAGGAAAGTTGAACTACATAAATATATTTCAGTAGCTAAATGAAAGTAGCACATCTGGCCCTTCACCATTTAAAAGAAAAACTCAACCTAAGAGAAAATATATTACAAGTAATAAGATGGATATAAATGACTTTATATATGAAACACAAAGCAGTGCCAAAATACTTCCAAATATATTGAAGTAGATTTGATTATCAGGCCATGGGAAGGGCAATAGATTTTTAACTTGATTGAAGAAACCTCACAAAAGCAATAAAAATGGTTGTAAGGCTTTGGAAAACTTTGAACTCAAGTGTCCAATAAAACATATACCTAAAACGTCAAATATACAATTTATAAGATAAATAAAAGGAAGTAGAATGATCAGTTATTTTAAAATAGAAAATAACTTGAATAAATACAGAAATTGAATACTGATCAACCACTGTGTGATAAAAATAAATTCAGTGATGCGTTGTAAAATTAATTAAATAATTGTCCTATTAAAACTTCAATTGGGGGGAATGATTCCTCTGTGCAACTAGTAGAATATTTTGTTCACGTCTCTACATACCTTTTAAAACAGGCATATTTCCAAATCCAGTGCAAGGTATGAATTATCATCTACCCTTATGTTCTAGCAAGTTCTCCCCTGTAGGTACCATCTCTCAACTCTAGATGGCAGCTGCCTCCCTCCTAAGGAAGTATTCTTGTCTCTCACTAAAAACAGAAAAAAGAAAAGGTTTTTTTTTTCTAACCAGAATTAAAGGAGTAAATGACAGAAAATTTAAAACTATAACAATGCAATCCTTTTGGCTCAGGTGATAACTGAGGAAGTTGTAGGCCATCTGAGAGCTTTTGTGGGTCTCTTAGAGATCTGTTCCAGGGTTCTTCATAACTTCCTCTTCTGGATTCTCTTCACCTTGTCTTCTCACCATTGGCCTTTTAGGGTTTCTTTTCACTTTAAAACTGCTTTAGATTGACCTCCGTGTCACCCATGTGTGTTTTGTGGAAAGCATTTCTGTGTTCTGCGATCTGCCCTTAGCATGTTATTTTTCATAATTATATTATCTTTTCTTCTTTTCTGTTTTTGGGTATGATTTCCTCTTCTGACAGCAATTGTATTCTCTGCATGAATTAAATATCATCCAGGTATTGACACCCATTACTATATGTTGTTTGCTATAAGAGAATGAATGCTTCGATGGTTGAATTTTATTTTAAAGAAAGTTTACCATAACTCTAAGAAAAGTGTTATCAGCTAATCATTTTGGAGTTTAAAGTAAACAGAAAAATAAATACAAAAGGCAAAATGCAAGGAAATCAATGGATGAAAAATGGCAAGTAGGTTTTACTGCTTTATGTTATTTAATCTCCTTCTACCTCAGCGATCTTCTTAAAGTGAAGATTATAATTAAATTTTGTTGCACTGATAAGAAAACTGAGTCAATACTTGTATGTAAATTTTGCTATTTTGCTAACATACTTCTATTTTTCTCTTCCCCTTCTAGAATGTTTACAATTTTAGGGGAAGTGGCAATGTACCAGGCACCTTTTAACTCCTCTTTACATAAGAAATATTGATGTGATACTTGGAGGGTTGACTATAGACTGTGTATGACTATAAGATAATAAATTAATCTTTAAGAAACTTGAAACAAATGTGGGCAAAGGATATGTGTAAATCATGAAAATAGTTGCTGTTAGTTAAGTTCTTTATAGTTCTTAACAAGTTCTGCAACAAGAATAACAACCATGAGTCTCTGCAGCTAAACTTAGACTGAGAACCCAGGAAATATCCAGATTCTTATTTACCTGCATGGATAAAATTATGGTAGTAACTTGGATGAAAATTTGTTCATCTAAGTTACCTATATATGAATGAGAGGAAAACAGTCGTGAAGAATGACATAAAGAATCCACTGTATAACTGATTGATAAAAATTTAGTAAGGCATAGTGGTGCACACCTATAATCCCAGCACTTGGGAGTCTCAGTCAGGAGGATCACTGAGAATTCAAGGTCAGCCTGGACTACAAAGTGAGCTCAAGGCCAGCCTGAACTGCATAGAGAGACCCTGTCTCAAAAAGACAAAAAAAAAAAAAAAATTAAATAATGACTACATAATCAAAACAAAAATGAGAGTATCTAGAATTCTAATTGTTTATGCTTGGCTTTTACTTACTAGTACACATGTGCATGCTATATAAAAATTTTATATTATAACACTTTTTGTAATTTTTCATTGTGTGTATATTGACTCTTTGACATAAAAAGCATGTGAATAGTGAGATAATATGAAAGCCTCCAAACACAAGTATCTTTGATGAATGCTTTAAAATGATTTTCTTTAGTAGCCAGATTTATGTTATCACCAGTGATCATGCCACTTGTAATATTAATATCAATTATCAAAGCAAGAGAAATATGGGTAGCAGAATTGATGGCTGCTATAGTTTGAAAATACCAGTGGTTTCTTTATTAATTAGGTTTCTCTGGAAAAGTGACAGAATATTTTAGCATTTTCAATGATATAAACACCTTGCTGTAGGACATGTGCCACCACTGCTCTAGAGGAACAGAATTGATAGAAAAATATGTATAATAATGCAAGAGGATTTACTAGGTAACCTTCCAGGATCAGAGGCAGGAGAGTCCACAGTTGTCCTCTGCTTGGTGGGGAGCCAGAGGATCTGGTCGCTGGCCACTCAGCTCCGGCAGATGGGAGCCACAGAACAAGACTTGTTTCTGCTTACGCTGGTTGCCAATCTCGCATGCCTCTATTTTGTAATCTGAGCAACTACTCTGAAGACAAAAGTATGCAATATATTAACTATTGTTAATTTCTTATTATCCTGTTTTGAAACTCTGCAGTATTGTTATTTTTCTTTTTTTAATCTTTCTCTCTTTAAAATAAAATAAAAATAAGTTAAAAAAAAAAAAAAGAGTGATCAAGGATGAAGCACCAGTCCAAGGCTAAAGGTAAGGAAACTCACTATACATTTGCTCGTAAGGTATTTCACTGGAAGACTGAAGAAACGGAAGACTCTAAGCTGGTAACCAAAGGTGCTGGTGAAGACTAAAGCTCTTCACAAAGGGCCACACAGCCGCCTTGCTCTTTATTCCATTCAGACTGCAGTCCTGTTGACCGATGCCGACCATACGGGGGTCGTGTACCTTCCCCAGATTGCTGGTCTGCATGTCAGTCATCCCAGACACAACCGTATTAGTGCTCTTGGTATCTGCTAGGCACTTTTTAATTCATTGGGACTGGCATATTGTGATCACCATTCACACTTCCAAAATGTATGTTGAGACACAATTCCCAGTGCAACAGGATTAATAGGTGAACATGTAGGTGTAGTTAGAATACAATGGTTCTTCCCTTGTGAGTAAGATTAGTACTAACATAGACTAGCAGCCTTTGGATTGGTCTTTTGATTCTTCTGCTTATTCTATGTGAAGGTGCAGAGAGATAACTGCTTCAAAGTGTCTTTCAAGGAACAGCCTTCAAGGCAGACACATTGTACCTGTGGATACCTTGATATTGATTCAACCTCAAAAATTATGAAAAACAAATCATTTATTTATTATTTATACTTTACTCTGTTATTTTGCTATAGCAGCAAAGATAGGTTAAGACAATCATTAAAGTGCAAGTGGTGTTAATTTCCTATATACAATGTAAGCTAATTTTTTGCTTGAGTTTTCCTTTCTACCATGCAGGTGGTTGGTTTTAGGTAATTTGAGAAACCATTTGCTTTTGGTAACTTATGTCTTAGAAATCTTTTCTGGAAAGACAGAGGTAAAGGAATGTGAAATATTTGCATATATTGGGTTTAATAGCAGCTTTGCCATTGTTGTTTTGCATTGTTGTTTTATATTTAATGCATAATTTTTTAAAAACTATAGTAAAATACACATTGCCCTTCAAAATACTCTCTTTGCTTCAAATACAATTGTTCCACAATTCTTAATTTTTAAAAGTAGTATATGTTTGAGTAGATAATAATTATATTTGCAGGAAATTGGTACATACAGATATCACATGAGTTAAATACATTGCTGCTTTAAAAATTTATAACTTTACAATTAATTTTCTGTGCAAAACCTGCTGATCATGCTAACCCAGATTTACTTGCACAGGTTTGTTTTGCAACAGATTTTATGCGCATGCCTGCTGGTAAAAAATAATCCATACAGCAACCCTTCTCTTGGTTGCTTCACTAATGCTTAAAAAAAGAAGAGAACTGAATCACTCCATTGCTTCATGAAGCACTGCACTAAGCTGGGGTTATCTTTGTCATTCAGGCAGTCAAAAGTGCAGAGTAATCAAGCAACGCAGAGCCATACCATTTTGCCTGCTTGTATCGCTAATCCTATTCCAATAAGCTTTTGAATAATTCCCTTCACTCACGCTACTCTAAGTACTTAGGAACACCAAGGCGGCTCAGTGGTAATGTTATAAACATACATACATGCCTGAATTTTTATAAAACTGCTGCCTCAACTTGGATTTCCTCTACTTTAAATTTTACTTATTTAAAATATGTAACTGTGTCACAAAGTTTATAAAGTGTAAGTCAGATTATTTGGAGAAAAAGAAAGCTCTAGAGATGGTGAATATTTGAAGCATTTATAAGCAGAAATGAAAATGCAAATTGTTTTTTGCTGATGTAGCAATGACCTTGACTGTAGGTACATACAACATAGTTCAGAAGTTTAAACGAAGGAATGGAATGTGTACACTTTTTAATTTACTACAATATTTTTAAAAATTCACATAAAGTAGCAAAAATTAATAATTGTAAGATTAGAAGATTTCACATTGCATAAAATGTACTTAATATTGCACAATAATTCTTTCAAAAAGTATCTGAGATTTTAAAAGTAAAGAGTAAACTGAAAAGGGAAAAGATTAAACTGCCAACTCATCACAGTGCGATTGCCATGTTCAATTGCTATGAAAACTGCATAATGAATTTCATTTTCATTAAAATTTTCCCATTCTACAGTAGTCTGTAAAAGTATACTATTCACTTTGAAAACATTAAATAATGAAAACAAAAACTAAATAATGTAAACGAGAACAGTGCTTTTTGCTTGGTGTTTGTGCTTCCTCCCCCCCAAAATGTATGTTTACACAGTAAGGTGAGATATAGCTTCTCAGTATGTAATGACAGATGTTCACCTTGACCAGACACTCACCGGTCTCAATTAGCCATCGTGTCTACTAGCGCTCAACAAGATTTCATCCTTACCGGACCTGCATCACTCAGTCTTGGCAAGAGATACATTAGATGAGTACAAAGAGAAGTCCTGACTCTGGTCTGCATTTAGCAAGCCTTAGTAGATAAGGTTATTACACATTTCTCTCTTTGGTGACTTTTTGTAATTTTCCATGCTACCACTACCTCTCTCTGGAGCTCCCTCTAGACAACTATGAGGCTAAACTTCCCACTAGTTCTTGTACGAAAAATGAGTTTGGGTTCTGTGCTATTGCTTTTTTTCTGTTGTAAAATTCCTTCAATAAAATCTATTATTGGAGCTTTAATGACTGTGAGGCTCTGGCTTTCTTAAGCGGTATGTTGTAAGTAATCATATGCGTGCATTGGATTGCTACAGGACCTGGCCTTCTGCCAATTAGCAGACTATGTTGTACTTAAGAATGAAATGGTTCTGCAAAATTATAGTAAAACTGCACAAATTTGTTTTCTTTGGAGGAATCTAAATGAATGTTGGTTGTTTCAGATACTAGGAAACTTAGGACAGTACAAGTTTAGTGTAAGATATTGTGAGTCATTCTTGAGTACTGTAGTAAATAAAAAGATGAGAGTATCTCCTCTCTTATGATAAGCATTCGATAATTTTATTCACTATTCACCCATCATGGAAAATACACAGATGTATATGTACTGTGTCTCTAACCTCTCAGTAATTCTGGAGCCATATTTTCCATTGCTTTAGTTAGTGGAAAGCTGTCTTTTAGATATGAGAATATGGTTGGTAAATCATGTGTTAGCTATGAATACGGTGTATTCACAACACTTTAGAGAAAATTCTTTGCCACTAATGGCAGATGCATTTGATTAGATTGAGGTGAATTTGAATCCACATCCAATTTCAAACTGAAGTTTTGATATTAAGAACCATCCTTGATGATTTATTTTGGATAGAAGGGTGGGATGGTGTCTTTTTAAATCACAGGGAATTCTGGATCAGAAGCTAAAGACTGTGGTACAGTAGGGAAGGTGGCAGCTCTGCTTTTCTCTTCATGCGAGCACCCCACTTAGTCCAAGGAGTCATTGCAGCACTCACTCCACATGGGGTCTTCGTTTTCCTCTCCTTCCCTCCACTTCTTCTTCCCTTCGGTCGTATCTTTTTTACTTTTACCGGAGACTGAATGTAAAGGGTTTGCAATTAGGTACATATCTAGCTCGCTTTAGTTTGTTTACTGTTTTATTTACTTTAAATTTCAAAATAAGGCCTCTTCATTTGGCTGCGTTGACCCGGCTGTCCGAAATCTTGTGATCTCACAGCAGCAGCCTCCCAGAGTGCTAGGATCAGAACTGTGCATCACCGCATGCAGCACAAAAGGTGCATGTTTCATTTTAGTTGATCACACAAGGGCCAAATTAAAGGCCTTGTTTTTGTCTTTTACTGAGATCATCTGAACTTTTCATGAAAGAACATTTAACAAGACATATAATGAAGAGAAACAAGAAATAGGTGCAAGTATGTTAAATGTACTAGACTAAAAACAGATCTTAAAATTATAAGCGAGAAATAATAATGAGCAATAGAGAAGCAGCAAAACACAATGAAAGATACTGTGTTTAACATAAACTGCCATTAATTATTTTGTCACCAAATTTATGCTTTTAGCAAATTTGGTGAAATTTACTCATGTTCAAGAATTGCTATATTGCAGGGGCATCACGGCTCACGTCTGTAACCCCAGATACTTGAGAGGCTGATGCAAGAAGGCTACAAATCCAAGGCTATTCGAGCAATTCAGCAAGAGCCTACCTCTAAACAAAATCTAAACAAGATGGGGCTATAGCTTAGGGGAAGCGTAACCCTGGATTCAATCCTCGGTACTATAAACATTTGACTTTTTTCCCACAAACTAGCATTATTTTTATTAATTCTCCTGACTATCTGTTAATAGATTGCTTTTTTGGCTTGAATTATTTCAGTTAACAGGTAATACTTTGCATATATTTTAAGATCTTAATCAATCTTGCCGAGGCTTTCAGTTCTCTACTATAGCTTTGTACTCTAATACATTAAATTATATTTTCATGTTATAACAGTTTAAATCCGGATTCAAAAGGGCCTAACTGATTCTGACTGTAACATTCAAGTTAATTAGAGTTTGTTTAGTACTTGCAAGATGCTGGACAGTTAACCAAACTGGAAAAGACAAGGGCTTTTAAAGCTGAGCAGAAGGAAAAGTGGTCTGGACTGATCCTATTACTGATAAAGGACATCTTATCCAAACTAACACCAATAGTAATCAAAGAAAAAGTTATGAACTAATGAAATACATACTCTGATTTGACAAAGGTACAGAGGATAGTGTGCCGGAAAAATATGCCTGAGAGCAGATTCAATTCTATGTGATATCAAGGAGGGAAGTGGGCTGGCTGGGGTGGGGCCCATCTGATTTTGGTGGTAAAGTAACAGGAGTGTCTTCACTTGAATGATACAGAGTCACCAGCCGCTGTGTAACTCCCCGTGACTCTAATCAAACACACGTCAGTACAGCCCTTGTTCTCGTCATCATTCACACGAGTAACATAATCTGCAATGTTATATGTAACACGGCACACTTCCAAAATTTGCGATGTTTATTTTGCTTAACAAATGTAAGTACTGGACAGGAAAAAATAGGCGGCTTACAATGTAAACCTTTTGTCACATATTGGTCAGTACACAAAATTCCGTTACAATCCAAATAGGATAATTATTGTTAAGGAGTAAAAGTTAAACCAAGGTTTTAAACAACAAACCGAGGCTCACGCCATTGACCCCCTGAGGCTGGAGGGCTTGCTCTTATTCCCCTTTCTGTTAGGCCTGGTCACAAAAAAGAGACTCAGTGTTTCTGACCACCCGACAGTAACATTCACCCACATGATTTAGTTATTTGCCTGGTAGCATTCTTGATGCAGTGATTCAAGTTTTCTTTAAATGTAAGTTCAAAGAACCAAAATTTGTTCATTTATAAGAACAGGAAAATAAGAGGGAAACCTTTTTATAAAAACCAATCTTGAGGAAAATATTTCTATGAATGCTGTGAAAACTGTATAATTTGACTAATTTTCCCATTTTATATAAGCATTAACATGTTTGTGAATAAAACATTAGACCTCACATTACAGTTTTATTTCTTTTTTCTTTTTTTTTTTTTTTTTTTTGCGGTACTGGGGATCGAACTCAGGACCCTATGCTTGCCAGGCAAGCGCTTATTCCACTGAGCTATATCCCCAGCCCCTTACAGTTTTATTTCAAATAACAAAAATAATTCATGAAAAGACCTTAGCATTGTGTTGACAACAGTAGCTTTTAAAAAGTTATAGCTCAACTTATGTGAAAAAAACAATTTACAATATAATAACAAATGGTGAATTCCTACAATCTTGCCTAGTGCCATGTATTTTCTCTAATGTTCTTTTAAATTATTATTTTCTTGTTCTCTTTAAAGATTTGATCAATCTTCTATTCTTACATCTGGTAATCTGAGCAAATTCGTTGAAGATAACAATGTGTAATATAACAACCACTGTTAATCCCGATCATTTGGCTTGAAACCCTGTATCATTTCTAATGTCTTTGCTTTGTGTTGTTTGCATTCTGCTTTTGTTCTTTTTATTTTTGTACTATTTTCTTAAAACAAAAAAAAAGTTTTAGTTTATACTATATTACAAAAGCACGAGCTTCTTCTCAAATGGAAATGAGTCCACCCTGTAGGACTTAGCTATTGTTTGATATGCCACACAAGAAAAAGGCAAGGTGTTTGTTTTTCTTGATCTTTGCAAAAAATCATCATTCTCTCTTCAATTTTACATCTACCCTAATTTTCTTTCTGAGGGTTTCAAATAGTTGAGAGTGATCACAAGAACTGAGATCATCCTCAAAGGATCAGTTGAGTGACACTCACTTATTAGAATACAGAAAATAGAATCCCCCTTTTCCTCTTTCCTGTTTCAGTTCCTCCTCTCTTCTTTCTTTTCTTGCTTTCCATATTTTGTCATTAATAGTTTCTTGTGCATTTCATTTTACTATTCCTCACTAGAAGCTGCTCATTTTTGTACTCTAGGAAAGCTGGCTTCAAACTACGATAGCTATACTTCTAGGGTTCGCAGGCGCTTTATCCTCCTCCTGCTGGGACACATTTTACCCTGAACTTGGTCACTACCAGTGCTGATATTAATTTTGGTGGTGATGTCACAGTTTCTATATCTGGCTGTGTTATTAAAAATATAGACCTTTCCCTACAGGTTAGAATGTATTAAATTTCTTACTAATAAATTATAGACATTTACCAGTTTAATGAGTGGACAAACAGAATTCTCACATATACTTATAGAAAAGTAAATGGTTATCATCACAAGAAGCTGTGTATTCCAAAGAAGGAGAGGAAATCTTGCATGTGTCCACAGAAAGTTTTTAAAATAAAAAATATAAGAGTGATTAGCACAGGTGTGTTGCTAATTTAATATTCCAAATAAAGCTGATACACAAAGAAGAATGTGAATTTGAAATAAACACTGAATTAATTATTGCTTATTAAGAGATTGGGTATTGTATGTGTTAATTTGTCCAAACTTCAAAAACTCCCATGTAGAACTCTAAAGTACTCCAATTAGTGCTTGTTTCTATTATGTTTAATTACACTTGAGAGCCTGGAAAACCTGGAGCAATGTTTACAAATAAATTTGCTTACTAAGTGGTATTTTTCAACACAAATTTTATAGGACTGAAGAGCTTGGAGTGAAGTATTTCAGTCACTAAGTGCAATCAACTTCCAACCCAAATTAACATACACCACAAAACTTTTCTTCAAAAGAGATGGAGAAATAACGACATTTCATGAACTGACAGTTCTTGTAAATATTTATGTACTGAATACTAGAGCACTTGTATCCATAAAACAAATACTGTTATTCAAAAAGTTCAAATGAGTACTAACACAGTCATAGTGTGTGATCTCAATGCTCCAGTTTCACAAAAAGATAGATTAATTAAACAAAAAAATCAAAGAAATATCAGAGCTGAACCATATCTCTCTCTTTTTTTTTTTTTTTTTTTTTTTTGCGGTACTAGGGATTGAACTCAGGACCCTGCGCTTGCTAGGCAGGCGCTTATTCCACTGAGCTATATCCCCAGCCCTGAACCATATCTCTGATTGTATAGATTTAATAGGCATTAACAGAGTACTTCATCTGACAATATTTCTCTACTTTAGAAGTCTAAAATGTGTTTCAAAAGCTAAAAGAAATGTGTCAATAAAGGCTGTATTTCTTTGTGGAGTTTTTGGGTGAAAGGGTTTTGTTGCCCTTTCTTTGTTCACCTGGAGACTCATTTCCACCATCTTGAAAGCCAAGGGCAGTGGGTACTGTTTCCCAGTAGCATCCTTACAACCTTGCTGTCTCCCTTACTCTTTCACATATAAGGATCCCTCTGATTATCGTGACCTTAACTAATAGATAGGGTCAGATAGGGATAGATACCCAAGGGTATTCTCTCGAACAGTAGTTGCTTAGTAACTTTAATTCTATGTACTAACTTATTTTTCCATTACCCTGTTACAGCATATTCTGGGACATGGGATGCTTGTGTGTACAGAGTGCAAGGGTTACTCTGCCTATAACAGTTACATATTGACGCTTGGAGAATTTCCGAGTATAAAGCCAATGTATTATAATCATTAGTTCTGTCTAATGGGACTATCACTGAGTAAGTAGTGACATGGAAATTTCAGAAAAAGAATCATATTTTTATGTTTTAATGAATGATAGTTCTCAAAAGCTCTATTGGAGAAGGGCGTAGGATCATGCTGAAGGCATTTTAACTAAAAGGATCTCAAATCAGCTAACAGGGGAGCTCTGGATATGATTAGAATGTGAAAATTAACCCTCTACCCTGAGCACCTTATGTAGGTTAAAAATATTCCCAAAGAAAAATAATTTCTTGACTACATTTTACTTCACTTTTAATGATGACATTGCATACATAATTGTAAATACAAATATGCCTTCTCTTATTACAGAATTATTCTTAATAGCTATTGCGGAGAAATCATTATACAACTTAAAAAGACTAGGTCAAGAAATTGTCACACACACATACACACACATCTAATTCAAAATATATGTGTGTACTGGAATATTATTTAGCTTTCAAAAATGAGATCTTTCCATGTGCTACAATGTGGGAGAACTTGAAAGATTATGTTAAGGTAAATAAATCAAAAACAGAAAAAAGTACTGAATGATCTCACTTATGTGTGGAATCTACAAATTGAATATATAGAAGTATAGAGTAGGTAGTTACCGAGCTGGAAAAATTGGTATAAGAGGAAAATGTGGCTTAGTGGGAAAAACGCAACTACAGGAGATGAACAAGACTAGAAATCTAATGTCCAGAATGGGGACTTGGTGAGGAGGGCTGACGTGAAGCGCTTTCCTATACAAAGAAAGGGGTATTTAAATTTAGTTTATTCTCTTAGTTTATTTTGCACATGTACAAACTGGTGCTCTAATTCTATTAAAAATCACTCACCAAACAAAAGTATTTCAAGTTCTTGTTTTGAATAAAGAATTAGAAGAGACAAGTCAAATGTGGTGCCAAAAATTCACTTCGAAGGTGAGGACTGAAGAACAAAAGAAAGGGAACAAATGACAGGGAAGAGCAAAAGAAGGTTATCAACAAATAAAACTATGCCCTGCGTGTCCAGACAGGGGCGCTGCTGTGAAGCGCTCCAATAATGGGCTCCTCCCGGCACGTGTGTTCTCACGTGCAGTCCACATCTTGTGGGAACCCAGCGAAGTTCTCCATATGGGGTGGTGGTGTGGTCCTGTGATTTTGTAAGTGACACCTCCTGCCCACTCCTGCGGTAAGTTCGCCATGCCCTGTTCTGTCATTTCCTCTGGGGAGCACAAACCCCACAAATCCTTACAGAATGCTGCAAGAGTCGTGCTCTCTGTCCCTATGGCTTTTTCAAGCGAGAAGGTACTGCAGATTCTACCCATGAGGGATTCTGTACTCTCCAACTGCCGTGGGGGTGTTGTGGCTCAAAGCTGGGTTGAAGAAAGAAAGAGTTGTCGGAAAATAATGAGAAAAGAGTTAGGGATACTCAAGCTGCCTTTGGATGGGAGGAACAAAGAATCTATAATTAAAGGTTCCCTTTACTCCATCTACGACTGTAGACTCAGGGAAGAACCTTCCATGGTAGGAAATCACGACAGAATGAGCTGCCCTGTGTCTACAAGTCATTGAGTTGGGTCACTCATGGCATTGAGGGTTCGAAAGAGGAGACAGTGATTCCCCGGAAAAGACACGGCAGGCTCCTCTGGGCCTATTCAGTCCTCAGAGCAGGACATGAGGGTTCTGACCGGCCTAGCCTCTTCTGGTGGTGGAGACAGTCAAACTTCAAGTGCCAAGAGTCAGGCATAGTTTTTAGCTGCCTTTCATTTAGAACAGGGCCTAGCTGATGGCTTGCTGTCATCTTTTGCCCAGTGTTCAGTTCCTGTGCACTTGAAACCGGAACTGCTTTCTGAGTTTCCCTGAGTTTTTTCTTATATAACCTGGTTGAGTTTAATGTGCTACCAACTGCAACAGCTATGACCTGAGCCTTTCTCTTTCAGCCCTCTTCTGGCCCCAGTTGAACACAGAAAACTTCCTGCCCAGAAATTGCGTTCTAGGTGCCTGTGGCCCCATGCGAAATTTTTGCGCTCTATGCTATCTGGGGCTAGAATATGAGATAACATCGCATTTAAATGCAAATGAAAATTGAGAGTTTGAATATAAGGGATGGAAAATGCTTCAGTTAAATCTAGACTGAGAACCAATTAGTGTCCCCTGGAATTTGGAAGGTAATTGTATATGTATCTGCCCCTCCAGTATGGATTGGAATGAAAACCTCATCAATGAGGCAGAGGTCTTGCTCCATCCCACACTCTCCTCATTAGTACATTTACAAAAGACTCAGCACGCCTCTTTGCCTCCCTGGTAAGAGCAGCTAGCACATCAGACATCACTTTAGCCCCTCATTAGTATTATAGTCCCAGTTTGGTTTAATTGAAGAGGGAATAAAATTTTCAGAGTGTTTCCTTCCCTTAAGGATATTGCTCATTTGTATGACTTTTCTCCTCTTACAGGATTCTATCTTTTATCTGAGGTACAGTAAGTGGCCAAGTTGAATTAGACATCCTGCCCTGATAAGTCAAAACCAAGGGTCAAGTTTGTAACACATTTGCAAACTTACTAGGGCCTTATGATGGTTGGCCTAATCATTCCTTGTTTTGTTGGACATCTGAAAGTAAAAAAGAAGAAAAAATTCTATATCTGAGCATTTACTGCCATCCTTGGGGCTTTTCTTAGAAGGACAAATCGTGAAACATAGTGGTACGAAGCACGTCAGTAGTAAGAAAGACCTGTGGGGACGAAAGCTGTCTGCAGTGCCCCAAGGGACTGAGGGCTGACTGCGGAGGTCAGCAAAGGAGCTGAGGAATGTTTGGTTCCTTTGGCGCACTAGGCTCTAATGGAATTCCTCGGTTACTTAAAAAGACTTGGCCTGATTTTTTGGTCTCAGCATTATAAAGAGGAGGTCCAGGAGACCTCCTGCAGTAGTTATCCCCCTAACTAGATCAGCAAGCCCCAAATCTCCCGGAGATATAGATGAAGTCTTAGAACAGGGTAACTGAAGGCATCTGTGTCTTCCTGGGGTCTGCACTAAGCACCATGGTTCTTGAGAATTCCTTTCGATGAAGAGCTACAAAAGCCCAAACATAAGGTGTTTCACTCCACCTTTCACGTTTCAAGCTGAAACACTGTAAGTGGAGAAGTCACATCCCTTAAAGTACTAACCCAAATCCATCTTTTGATATGTCCTACTTTGTACCGAACCCAGACCACGTGACACTAGTAGATAAGTTGCTGCAGTTGATACAGCCTAGTGGTGAATTCAATGTCATCTGTGTTAATGAGATGCAAAATGATTCCCATTGGCTCAGGTTGGGGCCTATGGAGAGAAGGAGACAGCTAGGTCTGCATTCCTCAAGGTGGTGTCTAGCACCTAAAAAAGGCTCTTGAAGTGCACAAAGTGCCCCTTGTGAAACTCTGTGAAGCCTAGAAATGTCTCTATCCACACCTTAGAGTGATACTGATGTCATTTACCACAGAAATAAAACCTTTATCTCCACATTGGGACCCATTAACTCCTTAGGGACAAGGTGACTGCACCGTCCATTGGCCTGCTTAGTCCAAACTACTATGAGGTACATTCCCAGGCAAAGTTCTCTTAAGCACCCCTGCCTGGCCCAACTTCTATTTACCCTCAGCCTTTTGACGGCTGAGGTGATATTTCTTTTTTTGAAACAGGGTCTTATTATGCAGTTCAGGCTAGTTTTGAGCTCACTTTGTAGCCCCAGCTGGCCTCGAACTCTCAATGATCCTCCTACCTCAGCCTCCTCAGTGCTAGGATTACAATATGCACCACCACGCCTGGTTTAGGTGATATTTCAAATCCCTTGATAATTCTACTCAACCAGAGTGAAAGGATAGGGGAAAAACAGCTACTGCATTTACTGTGATGGAAAACAGTACTAAGCACTGTGATGACTCTATTTCTTACATTCACAGTTCCTTTAGTTAGGTTTTTCAATGTGATTCTGGCTAGGCATAAGGCTTAAGTCAGTAATTTACATGCATTTAAACACGAAAACATAAAAGACAGGTAAGCATAGCCTCAGGCGAGCTCACCAACTGGAGACTGCAAGGCTGCTACCACTTGGTTCCAGGCAAAACCCTTGGGCATTTTAAAATGAACTTTTTTTTCTCCTGAGTTCACATCCCCACCCAAGGGAAGGTAAGATGGTCAGATTCTGCCCCGGATGGGAGCAGCTTCCCTGTGTCCACCGCACCGCACACACTTGCATTCTTCTGGGCCGCGGCTTGGGTCCTCTTGTTGTCAGCTTCATCCCAAAGGTTTCCTGGCATTTTAAAGGGATAGGACAATCTTTCTAACATGTTCTTACAAGCTCATATGCTGTTCAAAATCAAAGGCTTATCTCATGAAGCCAATTATTACAAAAAAAGGAAAATGAGGAGCTAGAGAAAACAAAATGGCAGAGCGGTGACATATGCCTGTATAAAAATCACACTTTGTTACAAAAAAAGACAAAATGACAGCTGGCCACACAAGAAGGCTATATGGCTGCTGGCCATGTGGCAAAGTAACATGGCAGCATGCCCAACCAGAGCACAAACTGAGAAAAAGTCATTAATAAACTCGAGTAAGCAGAGACCAGACTATTACAAACAAAACAAGACAAAATACAACCTAAAAGGTAGCAAACAAGCGAAACAGAAATTGAGAAAGAAAAGACATTGATAAAACTGGGGTAAGTAGAGACCAGCTCACTTTCCCAATACGACAAACAAACATGCAGAAAATAAGACATACTGATAAAATGAACACCAGTTCCCAGAAAGAAATCAAAAGCCTATATTCCTTTCCTCCATCCCCGAGACAGGAAAAACAAGCCTCTCCCTAGCGTCTTGAGAGGAGTCCCTTGATTCTTGACTTAGGGGAGAATGTGAGAGAAGGGAAGAGAAGAAAAAACCCTAGTGGAGAGAAACAGTAGCCGAGCCCCAACTCCTGGCTGGCTCACCAAAATGTTGTTGGTAATTCCTTTAAAAATGGCTCACCGAACAAAATGTTCCAGGTCCTTCTTGACTTGAATAAACAATTGGAGGAGACAAACAAAAGATGGTGGCAAAAGTTTCTTTCAAAAGTAAGTACAGAGTTGCGTGCTAAAGGGATAAGGAGAATAAAAAAATGATAAAAAGCAACAAAAAAGTGCAGGAGCAGAGCTGTGATCACAGGCTCCTTGTGGCGTTCACATCCTTACGTGCAGTCCGCTTCTCATGGGGACCCATTAGAAGTTGTACATATGGGTCCTATTGTCCTGGGAGTTCAAAATGGACAGGGCCCAGCCTCTTCTCCCCCCAGCATGCCAGGCCCACTGTCATTATCAGTGGCTCATCGGCTCACGAATTTAATTCATTCCACAGTTCTTTGGAAGATGGCTACTTCCAGGTTGGTGTATGCAGCATGGCCGCAGTCATGCTCCAGACCTGATGCAGAATTGCTAATGCAAGAGCAAATTTTCCCAAATATTTCTGTTTGCAAATGGAGTTCTTTGTGAACAGAAGCATCAGGGCCAAAATACCCACCTGCTTGTATGAAAGGTACAGCTAAAGGATGAAATAAGAGAGACATTTTTAGTAATGCATGATGGGGGGTGGGAGAGACTGGGCAGTCAATGCCTCGGGATGGCAGAGACAAATGCACTCCAAGGTAGCTACTATTTATTAGCCAGTGTGTGTGAGAGAGTAGGGTGCCTTTCCTAGAATAGCACAGAGGCTGTGGTAGAATGGGAAAGTTTAACATTGTAAAGGAAACAAGCCAAAATCTATCCCCACACCTGAGTTCTAGTCCCCCGACTGAGAGAGGAAGTTCATTTCTGCATTCCAAAGCTGGCCCTTAAGTCAGGAAAGGTAAGGAGAGCCAAGGACTCACTATGTCAATTTACAGTGTGGTCTTCAACACAGAAATGTTCACAAACCATGATATTTCTGTGCTGTGCTGCTCACTTCAAACATTCACAGTTTTTATTGAAAAGTTAAAACTGTTAAGCAACCAAAGAATTTGCTAAATGTGATAAGAAAAAATAGTTAAAAGTAACAAATTGCAATGACTTAGAAATTGTATTTCATATGTATTGAATTTGAATTTAATAGTTAAAACCGAACAAATGCAATAGGTATTCTGATTTTAGCATAATTTCATTGATCAAATTAAGTGCTGGGAATATGTAGCTATTCAGTATAGTGAATATCTCCTGTTATAGTTTTGAATACAGTATCATCTGTAAGTAAAATATCCAATTTTTTTAAGGAGACAGACTTTGGAGTCTGATAAAATTCTGGCTTTGATATTTTGTTTATGTGAGTGTTTTGTGCTGTGCAAAAGCACTCTTAGGTTAGATTATTCAGGATGGACTCATAGTTAAAAAGCATGATATGCCCATGGATATGGCTTACTATAGTGAAATTATATATAAAGGAAAAGGAGCTTGAAGTGAAATCCAAATAAATCAAGCTTCCAAGTGCATTCTCATAAGGGAAATGTCTGGAGAGTAAAGAATATCCCCAGCAGTAAAGAAGGACAAGATGTGCTGAATACTCTGATCCAGAGAAACTAGTCAGTGCTTTGAGTCCACATTACTGATCATCCCTAGCAGAGGTCAGTCACCCACTTAGAACAAGAGTCTAATCAAGAGTCTGTTATATGGCAGACTGCAGAACACTCCCTATTTCAGACATACAAAGGCAATCTTATCAGGGGATATATTCCCAAAATCTTTGAGGGTATAGTGCAGTAGGTGGCTAAGATATACTTCCTCTTCTTTGAATATTTATGGTTTGATTAATGAATCCTCCTGAGTCAACACTTTTCTGAACAACACAGAAAATTACATTTTTTAAGACCTACCAATGATATTCTTGCATGAAACTGAGAGTATTTACTGTAGAATATGCCTAGAACACTAATTAATGAATGAATTTAATGTGCAAGAGAAATAGGCAGCATAATTCTCTGGCACATTTAAAATACTAGTAACTATTAAAATTATTTGTATTATGATAGCCATCATCATTATTTTTGCTACTGTTTTTGTTAAATGAGCCTAATTTATATCCCACATTCAAAGTTCTTGGTGGGAATATAAAAAAAATTAGTAAACATGAGTGTTTAGGGGAAAATTGCTTCTATATACTTGCACGTCATACCTAAATATATGTATTATTAACACTCTCAATTCAAATGAGTAATATTATAACTAGATTCTTAGTTATCCTAATGCAGATATGAAGAATTACAATTCCTAAAACATACACCTTGAAAGTGTATTTGCTTCTAAAAATGTTAATTTTACACAGTAAATTTCCAAATTAAAATAACAGGGCATTGTTAACACATGTTATTTAAGGAACGATCAACTTGTGTTAAAGAAGCTTGAGTCTATAGACAAAGAAAGCAAGAAAAATATTATTTACAGCCTATTATATCTGGATGATGAGTGACTGAAACTTACAGGCATCTGGCAACCTAGATACCGATACAGAAAATACTACAGAACAGTTCAGACTTATCAGCTCCCTGAATGAGTAAAATTCACTTTTTTATTGTACCAGTGAATAGATGACAGTTCACAGAATGCCTTTTTTCTCTGATAATCAGAAAGAAAAACTAGAATTTTAAATATGTTCTGTGAACTCAGCTAGCTTTGGAGGTAATTGGTCTACGATTACACAATGTCAGCAGACGCTGTACATTTATCCAAATATATTATCTCAGTCTTGTTTTTGGGAGTTGGTAGTCATAGAACACATTTTAATTTGCTTACTAATCCCAGCTGATTATGAGATGTTACAAGAGTTTCTGCACTGAGAAAGGTTTTAGAACCACTCTAATCAGATAATTAAAATAGTTTCCAGTGAAGAATTTATATACATTTATATAAATTTATAGGCAGATACAAAAATTCTAACTTTATTCTGGCTTTAAACTTTCATGGTATTTTTATTTACAAATATGGTGAATACTATTTGATGTTATATAAATTAAACTCCTAAAATCCATATAAGAATGTAGTAAATGTATAAGGACATTGTAAAACTATTAAACAAACTCTTATGCTTGGCTATCTCTTGTGCTATTTGTAGAACAGCTGTATTAAAAGTAAAGCAATTACACAACCAGGACAGATTCACAGTTCACTTGCCCAGTCATACATTCTCCAATGTTTCTTTCACACTGAGACCTATTTCATAGTCATTATAACTGACATGCAGTATTAAACAAGGCAACACCAGCTTTTAGGAATACATTAGCATTACTAATCCATTATTTACAATCCTAGGAAAACAAAACAACCCTTCTAAACCCATGCAGAGTTATCAAAGCCTTAGCTATTGGGTTTGCTAAAAGAAATGAAGCAGAGGATCAGTTTTGTGCAACCACGGCCTAGGTTATAACTTCCCTTTCCAGATTGAAAGAAACATGACTCTAATGAAAACATACCTAAAAATGAATATTTCCCTTTAATTAACTAACTTCGAGGGCAATAGCTTGGAGTAAGAAAATTAGAAATCTATATTTTTTGTAGAGTTCACTTTAAATGGTTTTAAAATATTGTAGTCAGTCCAAGAAGATTGTTATATTTGGTATATTTAATTATTATGTACAACATATATATTTTAGAATAATTAATTATACTCAGTTATGTAGAACAGCTTTTTCTAAATATAGCCTACATATTGACGAAATTTTACAGGTGTTATTGATACAGTAATTACAATTAACTTAGATAAGTTTACACAAGCAATATTTTTAACAGTTCTACCGTGCTCTCCCTTTATCTTCAGTGTGAAAAACCAAAACAATGTGTGTGTTTTGAGACATCATGTGGTACTCCACAAATATGAGCAATTTTGTGTGCTCACTCTAAAAACGTGAAGTGTGGAAATTAAATCATACTACTATTAAATCATACCAATATTTCTATATATAATATTGTCAATTATAAGAGTGGGATCTATAGTCATAGATATGATTTTAAAGTCTATTATGCCTTTACCTGTTTTATTAAACAGAAGTAAATTTTACTGCCATCAAATAGAAATCTACACAATAACCTCTGTTCTTATAGAGTTGGAAATTTCTCAATCACAAGATGAATACAGCATAGGAAAGAAGAAACTCCCAATGTCGCTTTTGCTCATTCACAAATTTTGTGTATCTTTGTTTCCCCTTTCTTCTTCTTACTACAAAAATAATTTCCAACAATATTTCTGGAACACAAAAGGTTAGTCTCAGGTTGGCTTCACTATTTCACTGTGTGCATTGTGGATGCCAATACTATATAGATATTTTATTTAGCCTGCAACTGTAAGTCTTACAGTATCAAGCAACTTATGTGCCATATAGTCATCATCTCTTTAGAAATTATTATAAGAAATCATTCAAAATTCTAAGGGTTCTATTATTTATTTTTACCTCCAAAGTCTTGGAAACAAAACCCAAACACCCTTTACCTCGTTACAACATGAGGAACCATAAAATTTACCAAATTCATTCATGTTTCTCAGGGTGGAGTTATGATCTCCCAGTAAATAACATTTCTAACAATTCCTGAAGCTGGAAACTATAAGCCAGATTCTAAATGGTAGCAGGGAATTTTCAACACTTACTCATTATAAAAATGCAAGGCTTAGCTGGGGCTGGGAGTGCAGGGCTTTAACCCAGGCCCCCTGGGAAACTGAGGCAGGAGAATAGCATTCAAGAGCAGCCTGTGCAAGTCGGTGACTCAGCAAGAACATGTCTCAAAATGAAAACTTCCTGGGGATATAGCTGAAGGCAAAGGCCCTGAATTCAATCGCAGGAGGACGCATGCATGCACGCACCCCCCCCCCACACACACACACGCGCGTGCGCACACACAAATGAATTCTTTTCTTTTTGATATTTTTTGCAACAGGTTAAATGTGTAGTTATAGCATTTGCTACATCATTTATCCTGATATCCCTGTGAAAAATCACAGATTGTACCAAAAATTCACCACATCAACACAAAAGTGAGAAATTGACTTTTTATTTGCTTCCTAATTATGATGACTCACTCAGAAGATTGTATATCACTAGTATTTTAAGGAAACTTCCTATATCCATGGAATGAAGGACCTAATATTGTTAAGATATTAGACAGTCAGTATTTTTACCAAATTATTATGAGAAAAAAAGGATACCAACATACCAAAGAATGACATCATACCCTTATCGAATACTGTATCTAAAACATAATGCAAAGAATTATGAGTGGACTCATGTTCATAATCGAAGTATTCACAATAGCTGAGGAGTGGAATCAGCCTATTGTCCACCAACACAGAAATGTGTAAAAAAAAATAGACACATAGAATATTATTCACACTTAAGAAAGTAGAAAATTCTGATACATGCTACTTGGGCGAACTTTGAAAACATTATTCTAAGTAAATATGCCAATCACAAAAAAGGCAGGTGCTATAATATTTTACTTACACATGGTATTTACAGTAGTCCAACTCATAGGGAAAAAAAACGTGGCTTGCTGGTGAGTGAATCAAGTGCCAGCTGATTAAAGTGGAAAATTTTGTTATGTGCATTTCAACATAATGCAATAGTGTTTTGGTTTAATTCATAAAATCTTAATTTACAAAATTGAATGTAGCATATCTAAAGAAGTAAAATGAAAAGATTTCCTTATATACTCATATCTATGCAAAAAGGAACACTAAAATAATTTTTTAGAACTCACTACTACCACTATGAGATTTAATTTGTTTTTATTCATGTTTATATAATTAGTTTTGATCTACTGCCCTGTTCCAATGAACTGCATCTGTGCTGGGATTAAATATCCTGAGTCATTATGCTAATGCAACATGAAATTTGTCTATGTGATGTTGGCTGTCTTATTCTGTTGTGTGTTACTGTAACAGAACACTTCATGGAACTTAAAAGAGGTTTATTTAGCTCACAGTTCTGGAGACTGAAGAGCATGGTGCCAGCATGTGTGAGATTCTGCTAAGGAACACACAGAAAATCTTAATATAATGACAATTACATGATTGAAACAGATCACATGGCTGAAAAGGAAGCAAGAAACCATGATAGGAGAATTTGTACTTTTGTTTTTTTAATAACACTGAACTCTTGAGAACTAATCCATTCCACTAGACTTTCATTATTCCCTTCCAGAGAAGCATCCCTATGGACTAATTTAATTACCTTCTAGCAGGCTTCACCTCTTGAAGATTCTACCCCCTCAAGTCAAGGTTGTCTTTCGTTAAAAGAACTTAGTTGAGTTTGCAACTCACGGCAGAGAATTCCTAAGGAAATGGAGACTAAAGGAAAATCTTTGAAATATTGAGATTGATGGCTTTGCATTTTCATGATAGTAACCAATAATACAATATTGGATGGGTGCAATTTGTTTAAAGTTAGGTAGATTATAATTTCAAAAAAATTTAACCAGTATATTCATTACAGATAAGAACATACGATGGACTTGAGGAACAGAGGCAAATTTCTCATAAGCTGAACATTTTGTTAGATATTATTACTTATTTTTCTGCAGTGTTCGGTGAATTAAGAAATAAGGACTTGTCAAATAAACTCACTTTTGGCATCTCTGCTTTTATAAATAAAATACAAATCTGTGATTTTCCCATTGCCTCTGAAAAATCAAGATATTTTACATTTGCAAAATATTCTTAGCTTTTTGTTTTTTCCAAACTTAGAAATTTGTTCATAGGAAGGTAAAATCAAAAGAATTATTATAGGAATGCTGCATAGTGTTTTCCGTGTCATATCATGAGTGCCTGAGAAATAATAATTTATCTCTATTTTGAAAAAATATTGATCCCATTACCTTTGACACAGAGTTTCAACTTCTTTGTAAGTCTACATCTAACATGGCCTCCAGCAACCCATTTTAATTATAAGTGAACTTAAGCAACACTATATCATAGAGAAAGTAGGAAACGTATACTTGAGAACTGTATTTCATATATCAGCATTTACCAGATGAGCAGCATTTATGAAATCATAATTTCTACTGCAGAATAAATCCTTTTATGCTCTAAAATACAAAAATTAACATATAACGGATAGAAGGTGCCTTCTATAGCATTTAAATATAAGAATTAAAATGATAGAAACTACAGATCCTGTTCAGTGTTTAGTTACACTTAATTTCATTATTTAACTCAGGGCCTTTACACTAAGCTACATTGTAATTCAGTTTTTTAAGGTCAGACGTGACTAAGTCACTCAGTTTCCTATGCTGGGTTGGGACTTGCGATCCTAGGATTACAGGCATACATAATTATATCCAGCTTTGTCTTTCATTTTTGAATCAAAAGGATTAAACAGATCTAATATTTTTTAAAGTATGTTTAAATATATGAACTTAAATCTTAAAGATATTTCTAAGTTCAGAGTCTCCAGAAGGATTCCTTTTAACACTGAAGTAATTAGATGCTTGGTTTTCTTAGGTTCTTTCAACTTGCAAAATGTTGCATGCACACTTACTTAACAGTAGATTTTATTTAGAAAAGAGTTCCTTTCAGAAATCTCATATTTTAACTTATTTATATTATGAAGGGCAGAAAAATCATTTTACTATCTTCATATATACACAATTTTTTTCTGAATTAAAGACATGCCATTTGAAGCACTTTTAATTTCAATTCTATAATTATACTTATGATTAAAACCAAGCTTTATAGATTCAGTCATTAACTGATTTTTCTAGGGTTTATGAACTTCATAACTGGTTAAAATTCATAAATACATAAACTAAAACAAACCTCTAACATGCAAGATTCTGCCATTTCTCACCCCTGAGGAGACAGAACTCTCACAGCACACATCAAATTCAGATGGCAAAAACCAATTTACTAGTTATTTCTGCCACTAATTAGGAATGACGTTGCACCTGTATGCAAACCAGAAACAAGTACATCACAGAATCTATACAACAAAATAAATGGTAAGGCAGAAATGCCTGTTTTCCATAGCTGTCTCTTTTACTCTGACTGCCAAGACATGGCATATTAAGTATGGTAGTCTATCAGGAATATTTTTTCTGGCAAAACAGTTTACTTGGATATATCGATTCTTTCACAAAGGTGACCTGAGGAAATTTCCCATGAAAGTGAAAATTGCATGAATGTTCATTGATTTTACTTTACCTCGACCTTTGTGAAAACATAACCTATCTTCAACTCTAACATTTTACTACATCTCTAACACTTAGTAATCCATCATATAACTGTAAAATTATATTAAATATACAACATTATTTCCTTACTACTATTACATATAAGCTTATACATATGAGAAACATCAGATTACAAATACCAAATATTTGCATATCCCCAAGCTTTTTTATTTCTTGTTGTAAATATTATTGAACAAGTAGACCATTTATTTTTTTAAATTTTATTTTAAAGAGGGTACTAAATGAGAAAAAAAAGAACAATAGAAGCATACCACCATTGCAAACAGAAACAAATCAAAGCAAGAACATTTAAAGTGACATAGGGTTTCAAGACAAAATAATATGAATTAACAGTGGTTGTTATATTATATATCACTATCCTCAACTATGTTGCTCAGATTACCAGATGTAAGGATGGATGATAGTTCAAATCATTAAAGAGAATGATAAGATAAATATTAGATAAAACATTAGAGACAATACAGAGTTTCACTAGACAAGATGATAGAAATTCACCATGGTAATTCCATTGCCTACTGTTAACTTCAAATCAGTTGCTCAGATTACCAGACATAAGCATGCAAAATCGGTCAGAACATAAAAAAATTAAGAATTAACTGTTCCTTTCAATATACCATTAGATATCGGCAATAGTTATCACAACTATTCATACATATATATTTATATTTTCCTTTCCGTCGTTCTTTTTCCTTCTTTCCCTCATCCCGGTCGTTCCTCCCTCTGAGCAATGTCTTTCCCTTTCCTACCATCTATTGTATGTTTTGAGTTCTACTAATTCTTTCAGGTTCCTACAACGGGGAGACAGCAGGATGCTTACACATGTGGGTCCAATTTCTTTCACTTATCAATATAGTCTCTAGTTGCATCCATTTACCTATAAATGCCTTGAGTTTATCTTTTGTAATAGCTCAGTAATACTCCATTGTATAAAAATACGACATCATTTTTAATCGATTCCTCAGTGGATTGGCATTTGGTTTGTTTCCAAGATTTAGCTATAACAAATTGTGCTGCTCTAAACATGGGTGCACATATATCACTGTGGTATGATGTTTTTAATTCTTCTGGGAAAACACCCAGAAGGGGAATAGCTGGTTAAAAGGGACTTCCAATCCTAGTTTTGTGAAGAACTGCTACACTGATTTCCATAGTGGTTACACCAATCTACACTCCCACCAGCAGTGGGGTAGGGCTGCTTTCTCCCCGCACCCTCTACGGCATTTGTTATTGTTTGATTTCTTGATGACAGACATTTTTTCTGGGATGAGATGGAGTCTCAGTGTTGTTTTAATTTGCATTTCTCAAATGACTAATGTTGACCATTTTTTCACATATTTAATCTCCATTACTGTTTTTTAATTTGAGAAACGTGTATTCATCTCAGATGCCCATTGCTGGATTGGGTTTTTCAATTTGGGGGGCCTGATTTTTTAACATTCTTTGTATGTCCTAGAGAGAATTCCTTTTTCTGAGGGACAATTAATTAATTTTTTTTTTCCTAATTCATGGGTTTTCTTCTTACTCTGTTGGTGATTTTTTTACATATGCAAAACCTTTTAATAAGATGAGATCCCAGTTTTTGATTCTTTGGAGTATTTCCTGTGCAGTTTGGTTTTTGTTCATGAACTCTCTGACTACCCCTATGTCTTCAAGATTTTTACCTAATTTCTCTTCCAATAAATTTACTGTTTCTGTTTTAATATTTAGAACTTTGATCCACTTTGACTTTAGTGCATGATGAAAGACATGGGTCTAATTTTAGTCTATGCCTTGTGGAAAGCCAGTATTTCTAGCACTATTTATTAAAGTAACTATAGTTTTTCCCTTGATCATGTTTGGCCCCTTTGTCAAAGATAAGGTGACTGAGTGTATTTGTGGTTTTGTCTGTATCTTTTAATCTGTTCCACTGATCTTCAGGTCTATTTTTTTGCCATAATCATGCTGATTTTATCACAGTAGCTTTGTAATATAATTTTAAGTAAGGAATTGTGATGCCTCCTACCTTTCCTTTGTTTCCCAGGATTGCTTTTGATATTCAAGGCCTCTTCTGGTTTGAGATGAACTTTAGGAATGCTTTCTCTACATCTGTGAGGTATACTAATGATATTTTAATTGAGATTGCATTGAATCTGTACAATAATTTTGGGAGTATGGCCATTTTCTCAGTGTTGTTTCTTCTTATCCATGAGTAAGGATTATATTTCCATTTTCTGATATTCTCTTGTTCTCTTTTTGCAGAGCACTACAATTTGCACTGTATAGAACTTTTACTTCTTTTGTTAGATTGAGTGCTAAGTGTTTCATCTTTTTAGATGCTATTTTGAAAGGTGTGATTTCCCTAATTTCTCTTTCAGTCTGCTTGTTGCTTGTGTACAGGAATGCTACTGATTTTGGGGTGTCAACGTTATATTGTGCTATGCCACTGAATTTGGTTATTAAAGCTATAAGCCTTTTGGTGGAGTTTTGGGGTCTTCTATACAGAGTATCAGGTCATCTGAGAATAATGATAATCTCACTTCTTCCTTTACTATCCTTATACCTTTTATTTCTCTCTCTTGTCTAATTGCTCCAGCTAATATTTCCAGAACTATACTGAATAGGAGTGGTGACAGTGGACATCCTTGTCTTGTTCCTGATTTTGAAGTGAAAGCTTTCAATTTTTGACCATTTAGTATGATGTTAGCTCTTGGTTTATCATAGATGGCTTTGGTCAGGTTGAGGTAAAGACCATATGTGCCTATTTTCTGTAGTGTTTTTATCATGAATGAGTGTTGGACTTTATCGAATGCTTTTTCTGCTTCAATTGAGATGATCATGTAATTTTTGTCTTTGGCTCTATTGACATGGTGCATTATAATAATTGATTTGCATATATTGAACCATAACTGCATTCCTGGGATGAATCCCACTCTGTCATGGTGTATAATCTTCTTGATGATTTGTTGTATTCTTCTTGATAGTATTTAATTGAGAATTTTTGCATCTGCATTCATTAGGGAGATTGGCCTGTAGTTTTTTCTGGTTGGGTCTTTCTCTGGTCTTCATATCAGGATAATACTTGCCTCCACGAATGAGTTGGGGAGAATTCTTTCCCTTTCAATTTCATTAAAGAGTTTGAGAAGAACTGGTGTTAAATCTTCTCTAAATTTCTTGTGAAATTCAGCTTTAATCCAGCAGGACATGGGCTTTTCTTCATTGGCAAGTTTTTCATTATATTCTCAATTTCACTGTCTGATATTGAGTTATTCTGAATTTTCTTTTTCATTCAGATTTGGTAGTTCACATGTATCTAGAAATCTGTCCATTTCCTCTGTGTTTCCTATCCTATGAAAGCAAAGATTTTCAAAGCATGTACTGATGATCTGAATTTCTTCAGGATCTATAGTGATTTTACCAGTTTCATACCATCTTGTGTGTATTCAGTTTTTCTTTCCTTTTTTGATAAGGTTGCCAAGGGCTTTATCTATTTTATTTATTCTTTCAAAGAACCAACTCTTGGATTCATTAATTGTTTTGATAATTTTTTAGTATCCATTGTGTTAATTTCTGCCCTGATCTTTATAATTTCCTGTCTTCTTTGGGCTCTAGGCTTGACTTGCTCTTTTTCTAGGAGCTTGATGTCTACCATAAGACTGTTTATTTGTGCTTGTGAGCTTTTCCTGAGGTGGGAATTCACTGCTCTAAATTTCCCTCTGAGGACTGCTTTCCTTGCACTCCACAGGTTCCTGTACATTGTATGTACATTTTCGTTTGATTTTAAATAGTGTTTAATTTCTACTTTGATTTCATCATTGGTTGTTGAGGAGGATGTTAATTAATTTCCAAATATTTATGGAATGTTTTCTTTCGTCATTAATTTCCAATTTCATTGCACTATGGTCTGATGATATACATGGGATAATTTCAATTCCTTTGCCTATACTTAAACATGTTCTATCTACTAGCATATAGTTTATTTTAGAAAACGTCCCATGTGCAGCTGAAAAGAATGTGTATTCTGATACTGTTGGATGGAACCCTCTGTAAAGGTCTACTAAGTCTGTATATTCACAAGTTTGGTCAAATTCTGTTATTTCTTTCCAGGATTTTGTCTAGTTGATCTATCTCTTGGTGACAACGATGTGTTAAAGTCCCCTGTTATGATTATGTTGCTTATTTCATTTTTCATGTCTGTTAAAAGTTTTCTTAAATAATTGGGTGCCCCTATGTTTGTGATTGTTGTCTCTCCCTCATCACACTTTCCCCTCACAAGGATGTAGTGAGCTTCTTTCTCTCTTTTGATTATTTTTGGTTCAAAGTTCGTGTTGTCTGCAAACAGAATAGTTACACCCACTTTTTTCTGGGCTCCTGTTGCACGGAGTATCCTTTAATTTTCAATATATGAATTTCCTTTTGAGTTAAATGTGTTTCGTGTGTATAGCATATAGTTGGATTTTGTTTCTTGATCCACTCTGCTAGTCTGCTTCTTTTGTTTGGTTCTTTGAGGCTGGTTACATTGATGGTTATAACTGATACGTGCTGGCCTATATTTGTCATCTCATTTTCCTGATGTTATATCCTCTTTCTTCCTGCTATTTAATTGCTTGCTCTGCTTGGTGCTTCCTTTCTGCTGTTGTTCTTAAAGTTGTGGTCTGTTTTATCTCTTTTTAGAATATCTTTCAGTACTCTTTGTAGGATTGGTTTGGTGCTCATGAATTTCTTCAGTTGTTCCTTATCATGAAAATTTTTTATTTCTCCATTAAATTTGAAGGATAGTTTTGCAGGGCACATCAGTCTGGGTTGGAAGTAGTTTTCCTTCAGTACCTGATATACTTCACTCCAAGCTCCTCTTGCCTTGATTATTTGTGTTGAGAAATCTGCCGTGATTTTGATGGGGTTTCCTTTATAGGTGATCTGTTTATTTTCTCTAATAGCTTTTAATATTCTGAGTGTTTGTTGAGTTTCTGGGATCTTGATCACTATATGTCTGGTTGTAGATTTATTTTGGTTATGGTTAACAGGAGTTCTATATGCCTCACTCTTCTGTATGTCCAATTCTTTTCCCATGCCTGGGAAATTTTCTGCTATTATTTCTACAAATAGTTTTTTTATGTCATTTGTGTTGACACCTGCTGTTTCACTGATACCTATTAATCTGACATTGTTTTTCTTTGCTTTGTTGTGCAGCTGCTGAATTATTTCCTGGTTCCTTGTTGTTTTTTTAAGAGATACCTCCTTTCACATTCATTAGTGGAACTGCTGTCTTCAAGGTCTGAAAGTCTATGTTCAGCTCATTCTGGCGATTTTGCCAGCTTTCAATGGAATTTTTAATTTCCCAGATGTCAGTTTGAATCTGTTCCATACATTCTAGTTCCTCTATATTGTTCATTCAAGGTTTCCATGAGGTGTCTATGCTCTTCTATTTTCTTATCAGTGTCATCTTTGGATATGCTGAGTACTTTCATTATTGTTGTGATTTCTTTTTTTTACCTAAGACATTGTTTTTGATCTAATGTCTTCTATGGGCTGATGGAGTAGTTTCTTTATTTCACTTCCTGTCGTTTCAGAAGTTTCAGGTGTATGATTTCCAGACTCTTCTGTGTTGATGTCTCCTGGACTTGTTCTGGGTGGTGTGAAGGCCTGGAATTGCAGTTTGCTCCTTTTGTTTTGTCATTTTTGAAGATCTGGAGCTTCCCTGCAGTGCAGCCTCCCTCTCCTGATTGTGTGTGTGTATGGCAGAGTGAGTGTCTGAAGATTCTCAGTGCTCAGTGCAGCTCCTATGCTGGTGAGTGGTGGCAAGGTTGGGACTCAGATGCTCTCAAAATTTTCTTGCTTTCAGTTAGATCCCAGGCATGTGTAGAAGAGGTGGAGGAGGCGCACTCAAGTTCCTGAAGCTGTCTAGGGTTTGACCCAGCTTGCACAAGAAGAGGGGGGATGCAGGTCATCGGTACCGAGGCTTCAGCTCTTGCCCAGGACAGAGCCTGCTTCCCATACTGGCAGGGGAGGGGTGAGCGTGGACTTCCTGAGGTCACTGACTCTGTCTACCTCTCAGCTGGTCTCCAGGGGGAAGTAGGTTGTTCTGGGAGTGAACACCCAGGCCCCAGAAGCTGTCCAGTGCTCCATGTGTCTCATACACTGGTGGGGGAGGCACCAGAGTGGCTCACTGGAATTCCTAAAGATGTCTGGGTCTTAGCCCGTCACCAGAAGACATGATAGGGGTGTAGTAAGTGATCACTGAGGTCCCAGACAGTGTCCAGGGCTCTGCCTACCTCTCATGCTGATCAGGGAATCACAGCAGCAGCTCACTGGGGTTCCTGATGATGTCCAGGGTTCAGCCCAGCACACAGTCACACTATGGGTGTGGTGAGTAGACACTGAGGCCCCGGAGGGTGCCCAGGGCTCTGCCTGCCTAGCCTGCTGGAAAGGGAGGTGCAGCAGTGGGTCACTGTAGCTCCTGTAATGTCCTGGGTCCAGCCCAGCTTCCACAGACACGCTATAGGTGTCCAGAGCTTATTCAGACAGTGTCGCACCTCTTATCCTGCCAGCCAGTTTCAGATGTTCTACGGTACCTCTCCTGTTTCCTCAGCAGCTGCAGCTGTCCATACTGGCCCAGGAGAATTGCACTTGGTCAACTGAAACCAAGGGAAACCCTTGTTCTAGAATTCTGAGTTCACTGATTGAAATAAGCATGCTCTTCCACTATGTGATATGAGTGAAAAGCTGAGATTCTGAATATCCTTAGATAATTATTCAACTGAATATTTAATATGGATGATTCATACACCAATAATCTAATTACCAACTTTATATATATATATATATATATATATATATATATTTATTTATTATGAAACATCAGCATGTAGAAAGAATGAGTTTGCTTGTTTGTCTGTTTGTTTGTTTGTTTGAAATGAAGACAGATAGGGCCAGGGATATAGCTCAGTGGCATAAACACCAGCCTAACAAATGCAAGGTAGTGAGTGCTTGTGGGTGCAGAGTTTCCTTTTGGGGAGACAAAAATTTTGTGTATTAGTAGTGATGATGGCACAAAATTAAAAATACAATAATGGTTCAAAGGTATAATTTCTCTGGTATGTGAATTATAGTTTTATAAGCAGAAAAACATAAATAGCATCAGAGTTTAAAATTGATAAAAATCTTGATTTATATTACATTTTCTTCCAGATTAAATTTAAATCTTTGTGACCTGATAGATAAATACAAAACAAAGAGAAACAAAAAACTAAAATGAAACTTTCTTGCTTTCAGTTTGTAAGGAACCTAATATGCTTGAATTTGTTGTTCTTAGTGAAAGTACAACAAATAAGAAGATGCGTTAATTTTCACTGTGAATTGTTGCTACATTTTGCTCTTTAATCACTTGCCGAGGTCTAAATTTTCTTAGATTGAACCAGTATTCTAAGTGTTCTCTCCCTCTTTTCCTCTGTCTCTCTCCTTCTCTTTCCCTTTCCCTCTCTTGTTCTCTTAGTTGGGGCTCAAACTCATCGTTGTGCTCATGATATGTAGTCATTTTACCACTGAGCTACATTCCCAGCCCTCATCTTTCTAATTTGAAAATTTTTTCAAGTCATTGAAGAAAAATTACAAATTCCACTTTTTCACTTCTTCTTTGGTTAGCAACTCCTTTCAAGAGAAAGAAAATTGCAGTAACTCAGGCCTTACTAAGAAAGAAATAAATATTTGTTAAAACCGTTGTAGAGCAGCTTAATTTCTGTCTCGTAGCAGAGGATATATCGAGATGTGCATCATTGGAGTGAATTGCTTTAATAACTTTAATAACTGTACAACAAATCTTTACAACAAAAGAAGTAATGTTTGATAGTAGAATCATGGCTACTCCTTAATAAAATCTGTAGCAAAACAAATACTATAAGTAAACAAAAATTATATCTTCCAAAATTTACTATACATAGGCATATGGTTCATTGGGAAGAATGTTTATGGTATAATTTTCATCAAAGTATTCATTTTAAAAACCACAGAAGAAAGGTAGCTTTTTGTTTTACAGAAGCTCTCTATATAATTATGTAACCGCTGTGACACACGGGAAGAATGTGACACTTCAAGGGCTCGCTTTGCATTTTTACTGTCTGGTTCAAACATTGAAAAGCTGGACTCTACATGATAAAGAAAGAACAAATTGCAAGAAGTAGAAAGGAAAATAGCAACTCACAATCTTGAAACATGTGAAGGTTTTGCATTTTGTTTCTAATTAACTATTTTTCTTTGAAAATGAAACCAGAAGAGATACTCAAATGTGGTAAGGGACATGGTATAAATATCCTCTCTAAAACGAAACATGTCTTCAATCACCTTCAATTTGAAAAATCAAACCTTCTAGACAAGTGTCTTATATTCAATTAAATTTTAAAATTTAAAGACTGTAAATTTGACATTTAACATTAAGCAGGTTTTAAGATGCTAATTTTAAATTTATAATGACATTTACTGCTAGAGCTATTTTGCTATTTCATACTATCAAATTATCTAATTTCAACTGTTGTGTCATTTTCGTTTGTTTAAATTTACCTTTCGTAAGTTCATAAGTGTATGAATTGTATCACGCAGGAAAAGGGCTGATTGTATTTGCTTTGATTTTCTGTTTGGAAAAGAAGCGAGAGTTGTATTCTTAATGTTATCAATTCTTTGTGTTTTAGAAATTTCATGTTAGGTTTCTGTAATAATAAGACAATAAAAAGAGAAGGACAATACATATCCAACATCATTGTTTATCAATCAAAATATTAAAACTACATGTCTTTTAACTATAATTCAAACTCTTCTAAAAACTTTAGGAAGAAAAATGTTGAAATATCAGTGTATCCTCTATATTTTAGTAAGAAATGTTGCTGAACAGCGTGCATTCTGACAAGCAGTGAGCAGGGACACGGATTATCTGACCTCTGTGGGGATAAGTGTTCTCGGTCCTCACTTGTTTGAGAAAGGAGCCACATGTCCAGATTCTGTATTTTCAATAAAGCAGAAGTAGTGACCTTATCTCCTCCAGGGTGTATAAATTCACTGACATTTTTTAAAGATACTGTGGTCCGGGCTCCAGATTTCTCCCAGGATAGGCAAAATGAAAAGTGCCTTATAAGGAAAAATTCCATTAACTTTAATGTTTGTTTTGTTTGGTTTTAGAGAGAGTACGTGTTTTTATTTTAAAAGATCTTCAAGATGGTTTGGAGTGACTTTAAAAAAATCTGAAAAATGTTTGCATTATTTCCTAAGTGAAGATCCAAGCTACCAGCACTTAATAACTAAGACACTGACACTAGTTTCATGGTTATAATAGGAAAACTTTCACATTTGGCCTCAATTTATTCTAGGTATGTTTTGTCTTGGATGATATATTTTCAGAAACTATCAGCAATCTTTTAAAAGGAATAGTAATTTAAGTTAAAGAGTTTTCATTCAGTGTTAGCAGCATGCTGAAATTGGAACTCTGAGTGCTAAGGTTTTCCATGTTTTCACAGAGTATCTTAATATTTAGAAGGAAAATCTGTTTTAAAATTGAGGGTGGGTTGTTCACAAGGCAGGCTTAGCCCACTACAATGAACAAGGAACTCAGACATGTGCAAAGGTTGGAGTTGCACATGGGTCACTGAAGAAGTTTTAAGGAGCCATTTCAGTGGAACAAATCTCAGACTTCAGTGCAGGCTCTATTGCAAAAGATATTGCCAAGCTTTTGAACAGCTGAATCTGCTTCTAAGTTTAAAATATTTTCATATATATATTAGGTTCCTGTATTAATAAAATAAAAAAAGAAAAGGACAATATATATCCAATATCATTATTTATCAATCAAAATATTAAAATATTTTGGGATGAACTACAATACATTGTTTTATACAATAACACAGAAAGTGCATTTTGGATTGAATATATTATTTTAATTAAGGGAAATATTAAAATAATGTTTGGTACACTATGTTTATCTGATAACATCTCTCACTCTATTTTTGTGTAGGTGTGTGGGTATGTGTGGGTGTGTGGGTGTATGTGAGTGTGTGTGTGATGTGTGTCATACAAGGACTCATGCATGTGTCAAGCTTCCTATTTGTTCACTCAAGTGGAATTGGTCCCTTGATGTGATTGATATTCTTGCTTCTCAAAGCCTTTATTAAAATGGGTCAGACTTGCATCAGTTGAGCAGTTGTGGATGATGTATAATGAAATAATATAATTTCACATATCCCTGGTATGTGCTGACATATAACTTTATGCTATTTTAAGGAATGATTGTATTGTAATCTGTTCACTTAATGGAATAAACATGATTTTTCACAGTGCTTAATAACTATTTGTTGGAGTGCTTTTCTGAAACACCAAATCTGCTGGAAGATACAATAGGTAAAACTATGGAAATCACAGGACTAGGAAAGGATTTTATGACAGAACTCTAATTGCACAAATAATACCAACAGTCAACAAATGAGAATATAGCAATTTAAAAATCTTTTGACTGAAATAAAACCTATCAGAAAGAAGAGACCAGGTTGAACAGCAAGATGCAAAACAAAACAAAAACCTTGCCAGCTACTCCTCAGACAGAAGACTGATTTCTAGAATACAGAAAGAATTAAAAAGTTAGAATTTCCAACATTAAAGATCCAATCAATAATAGGAACTTAAAACAGGTAGACACCTTTCAAAGAAGTACAAATGACCAAAAGGCACATGAAAAACTATTAATTAGAGAAATGCAAATCAAAACAACACACAGATTCCATGTTATAGTTTAGACAAAAAATGACCCACCCCAAGCTCCCATGCATTTGGGAATGAGGCTTTGGAAGGTGGACAAATGATGGACATGCTCTTAATGAAGGTGCAGTAAGGAGCGGGGCCCGCTGGATGGCGAGACTCCGAAGGGTTTGTCTCTCTTCCCTGTCCTTTCCTTCTTTCTCTGCTTTCTGGCCGCAGTGACGTAAGCAACTTTGCCAGGCTCCTCTGCCCTGCCATTTCTGCCTTGCAGCCTGCCACTCAGTCAGCAAGTGTGAACCAAAACGCATCTCCCCTCTTTGAATTGTGTGTGCTAGCCATTGAGAGTAAAATATACTGCAAAAAGAATTGCTATCTGGAGAGCAAATATTAATGCAGTTTTGGGGAAAAAAGGAAACTACTGTAATTGCTGGTGGGAATGTAACCCAGTACAACCACTGATAAGTATGACGATTCCTTAAAAATTAACAGCAGAAATTCCATCTGTACCAGCTACAGTTCTTTCAGGTACCTTACCAGAAAAATCAAACATAGAACATTATGATGGTACATACATATCCAGGTTTACAGCACCATAACTCATAATACTATGGTACAACTTGGCAACAGCCTATTGTCCAATGACAGGGGATTAGATTTAAAATGTAGTGTATATGTGCAATTGTGTGTTAGTCAACCACCAAGAAGGATAAATGGGAGTCATTTGTAGGAGAATGAATGCACCTTGAGTTCATAATGCTGTTTAATAAATCAGTCACAAAATGTTAAATATCACGTACTTTTTCTTGTATGAGAAACACAAAATATAAATATTTAAACAGGAAAATGAAAGATGATGAGAAACAGGAGGGAAAATCTTAGGAAATAAAAATGGGGTGGGGGAATTGGGCTGATGGGAGAACAGGAAATAAAGTGGAAGTGAATCAGATGAAGATGTACCATGTGTATGTACTGATGACCCACACTAGATATGTTCATTACATATTCAAACATATATTAGTAACAATGTGTTTCTTTCTAATGGCATTTAACTCTCCATATATGTTAGAACAAAGACTTCTCTAAAGTTAGAATCACAGAATGAAACTGACCAAATATGAAATTTCAGAATTAAGTGAAAGAGTACAAAAATGAAATAAGTGAAAACAACCAATTTTATTGATGAAAAAATGTTCCCCTAATGGATGTACATATCCACTAAGGGAGACCGTCACTAAGAATTCCCCTCATTTGTGAGATCATACAATGATTCTACCTTTATGGATATCAGGGAAAGATTGGTTTTGCTACTTTTTATGGATGTGCAAGATATATAGAATCTTAATTTCATCAGTATCTCTATGTCTCAAGAACATATAATGAACAGAATCTTGACTGTGTTTCAAAACATCAAAAAACCTCAAATTCTGCATCTTCTATGTGATTTATTTACCTACAGGAAGATTTGTGTTCCTTCCCCTGCCTAGTCTACTTTCACCTTTTCACAATGTGTTTCAGAAGTACATGCAAGATAAAAGCCAAGTTACACATGTTCCTGAGCTTTCCGTCACTGAAGAAAGCACGACTGAGATATCCAGCTTGTAAGGAGGAAAGGCTTATTTGGTTCCTGGTTTCATAGGGGTCAGTTCATATTCTGCAGAGAGCCTTCTGGCCTGTGGCAGGGTATTCCATCCTGGACCAAATATAGGGCAGAGGAGGCGGCACACTTCACATCATGGGAAACAGACAGTAGCCAGGCTCTCAATATCACAGGCAAAGGCACACTTCCAATGACTTATTCTCTTTCCATTGAGCCCCACTTCTCAAATATTCCACCTCCTTTCAATAGTGCTGTAGGGCGGTGATCCACTCTCCAACAAATGCGCTTTTGTGGGACATTCCAGATCAAAACCATAGAATTATCAAACATCAGCTTTATCAAAGAGTTATTTTTATTTTATAAGCAACATAAGCCACATATGGAGAGATTTGGAACACAGCACTACTGAAATTATTTAGCCAGCAGAAATACTAGGTCTAATATTACTGAAATCTCCACCGAGGGGTTATATTTCTCTATTTTAAAATATTTTTCCAAAGATTTCTCAACGGATTTAGCATTAGATGCTCAGTTAGCTATCAAAATAATTGTTTCATGGATGAAAAATTAGGCATGAGGAAATATTTTGCCCAGTGCTACCCAGTGGGGTGGGATCATGAAGTAGGCCTAGAACTCAGGTCTCAGTGTTGATGGCACTCCTGTTTCTCCCCAGGCTGCCCTGCCTTCTGTTTCACAGGATGCTCCTGGGTACGGCAGCAGTCACCGTACTCGCGTGTTCATATGCATTTGGGAAATACTGGGACACCAAAACGAGCTAGATGTCCAAACTCATTAGCTCTCCTGAAGTGCTACGAATCATTATTCTCCAAGATTTGTATGGAGAATAAAACAGCTTCCATTAATACATGCAGAGAGACAGAGACTGGGGGTCTGGACTGAGATAATTTTAGAATGATTAGGACCAGGTTACTAACAAGGTTGACTGTACATAGATTTGAGCTAAAAAGTCGTTGTACACAATGTCAATGGCATACTGGAATGCCAGGTGAAAGTGACAAAGAAAATTGTCCAGGAACTTAAAGGAATTTTACTTTAATACTATGTGGACCCTGAGTCTTGCAGTGAATGTAACACAAAGGAAGACTATTGGGCCTTAATCTGTAATATCAAATTACTCTGGAATGCAAGTACTCTCTTCTGCTCAGACATGGAATTCAGTTGTAGTTGTGTGGTTCTTACTTGAGAGACCATTATTCAGCGAAACCCTATAGTGACTGCAGTTTGTTTCTTCTATATAAATGATTTTGTTATCTATAATAACCGAAAAACTTAAGCAGCATGATAACCAAAATGGTGATAATCAAATATTGTATATAGTGATTAATGTAGAGTCCCTTACTGAGGAATATCCATGACCTACATCCAAGAAACTGTGGAATTTGAGTATTATGCTGAATACCCCTGGGAGACTATATCAGAGGATCATTCCGTGGTCCTCTCCATGAATTCCATGGTAAGGGTGTGTTTCCCTTATTTCTTTCACCACCTTATTTTGGGTTTCTGCTAACTCTGTTGGGAAAGATGAAGCACCTGTTATTTTGTAGTTTGATGCCGGCACTGATATTAGAACAAAGGTTTAGAACATAATGAGATTGAAATATTCGTATCTCCAGTTGGTGTAATATCCAGTAACAGACCACACTCATTTCAAATCACTAAATCAATCTTTACGCTCAGTGAAGTAACAGTACAGACTGTGGTCATGTTCAGTTACACTTCCTATATAAAGACACATTTAACAGCAAAACCGCTATTTTAGGGTTTTAACACCAAGACCCTGCTATTTTTGAAAAGTCCCATTTTCTGAAAGTTGGCTTGGTATTCAGGAGTCCAGATAATTTAGTTAAACACTGACATGTAGGACATATCCCTTGTCCCAGGGCGTGGATGCGATTTCTCCATCGACCACTGAACAGCTGAGTGGCCTGATAGGCCGAGCCACTGCTTTCTTGTGGTTAAGAAGCTTTAGCACCTATTGTCAGAAGCAGCATAATGCTGGAACGCTCACCCGGGGTCACTGCACGGCGGTGGCCGGTGGGAGGAAAGCAGGCTTCTAGCTTTCCTCTTCTGGCTGTGTCCCTCTCCCCTATGGCGGGCGCTTATACAAGAATACGTTTTCTTAAATTATTCTATATTGTATTGTCCTTTAAAAATAAAAATTACAAATCGGTGACAGTCAATTTGTATTCAAGTCCTAGTCTCTTTCTATACCAATTAGATGACTTTCTGTTATTTTTCTTAATGAAAATTTATGTGATACTAGTGCCTCTTCCTGACAAATATTGTATGATTAAAAGTTGCTATATGTAAACCAGTAAAAACTTTTTGTTGCATAATATGAGCAAAGAGTAAATGTTAATATTACGAGGAATAATGTGATTAAACCAGTGAGGATGATAATAGTGTTATGTCTATCAGAATTGCAAGTTTAATCTACATTTTTCCCTAAAACATTATCTTTTAGAAGACAAAATGAAACATTCCTCATAATCACAACACTGTTAAGGATTATGGCAGTACTTTTAATTTTCTTTAATTTTAATAAACCTAAACTGTTGATACCTAGGAGCATCTTGAAATGAAATAATCTAATTTGTACACATGGTTAAATGGATGATTAAATAATATGGTTATCATTAGAATTTCATATGCAAATCAGTGGTTATTTGGTCTATCAAACTACCGAATTACTAATTAACTTTTCTTTGGTAAGCAGTAACATGTGATTGGGAAAGTCATGAGTTACTTACTCCATATCCTCTGATTCTAGGATAAACATCAATAAATAAATGTCAAGGTATTGCCACTAACTTTGAATACATGATTGAAGGTAACAAAGGGACCTATTCAAAATGTATGTAAATTTATATACAGGATAATTTATTTCTACACATTGTTCTCTGAAGAAAATTTCATTTCCCCATACCTCCTATATAAATGCAATTTATTTCAAAAAATTTCAATCAGGAAAATATCTTAATATGTTGGCCTTAATATCTTATTATGTCAGCCTTAATAGTTTCAGGTACTTATAAGTATGATGTCTAGTAATTTGAAGATAACAATATGCAATATTATAAGCCTTGTTAATTTCCTATCACCTTGTTTTGAAATTCTTTATTGTTTTTATTTTTCTCTAAGTTTTAGCTACTGAAAGTACTAAAATATAAATAGCACATTTTAAAAGCTCTGAAAATACTTCAACCTTATTAAATTTTCACATGAGATATTAATGAGTAAATTTAATATCAGCCAAAACTCATTGAGACAGAAAGTCTGATGAGAAGCTGGTTATTTGTCAACAGATATTTGCAATTCCATCTTATAGCCTAAAATAAAATTTTTTATAGAGTGATTACATTTGACATCACTGTACCATTTTAATACGACTGCAAACCCTGAAAAAAATATGGTTCCATTTGCTGTAAAATAAATTAGGAAACAATGCATTTCTTGCAAATTCATTGAGGACTACGGATCAGAACCTCGTGGCACCGTTAGCAGATGTCTTTGCTCATACTTGAGCTGCCTGATGACATTGTTGCTTTCAGCATTACTTTGTACCTAAGCGAAATACTCAATGGCGTCGTGTTATAGACTATAATAAGGGCTGGGAATATAGTTCAGTGGCACAAGAGCCTGCCTGGAAAGTGCAAGGTCCTGAGTTTGATTCTCAGTACCAAAGAAAGAAAAAGTAGAATAGAATAAAATGAATCTTGATAAGGGGATTCTGTGGGAAAATATACACTAATCTTACCAGCATAAATAATTTTCTGTTTTTTTTTTTTTTTTTTTTTTTTTTGCGGTACTGGGGATCGAACTCAGGACCCTGCGCTTGCTAGGCAAGAGCTTATTCCACTGAGCTATATCCCCAGCCCAATAATTTTCTTTGTAACAAATTATTCTCATTATACTGTCAGATCTATTAAAAGTTTTGTATAACATCACAATTTCCATGTTAATATTTCTCTAAATTATAAAAGTATGAAATGTTGCATAGAAAATAGTATGTACTGTTGGGAGAATAAGTTTTACTTCTAAATTAACAATAATTTAAAGTAAATATTAAGCATATTTATATTGCTTTTTGTAACTAAAAATGTTTATTATGGTGTTAATTTCTCTAAAACATTAACATGCATCTGGTGACCAACATAGTTTTAGTATGGTACATGATTTAAGGGAAAAAAACTAATATACATTTGCCCTTTGTAAACATGTATTGGAGTAAAAAAATCCAGCAATATTCAGGAATTCATATGTAAGAAAAAGCAGTTGAATCTAAATGCATACTTGTATATGATGCTTATTAAAACCATACATGCGGCATAAAATATTTTCAACCGTTTGTTACTGATTAGCCAAATAATTTAAAGCAAAAACTTTGGTTTATAATTACGAAATGTGAAAAAAGGTTATTTGGTGATAAAGTATTAGTTAGCAAGGGCTAAACCATATTTCCGTATCACCCAGTGTCATTTTGCATATTCGATCCCTTTTGTGACTTGGATCTTTAGGGAAAAAGCTATGTTTTCATATCAATGACATTAGTAGCGCATAAAGGAGGAAGTTGTATGAGAATAATAAGCACAAATGACAAAATGTACATTCGCTTCTTTCTGCGTTTGTCTTAATAACACATTGAAAGCAACAGTTGATAATAGTTATTTGTTATTGAGAGTATTTAGCTCACATTTCACAAGAACGGGAGCAAGAAGAAGAGGGAAGAGAAGAAGGAGCAGCAGGAGGCGGAGGGTGAAGAAGTGGAGGAAGAGGGAAGAGGAAGAAATAATGTGGCCGCCCTTAAGAATGGGGAGGTAATCACTGCAGAGTTCACATTATTTTGCCCAAAATATGAGAAGTTTCTGTGTTAATTCAAATGACTTTTACTAAATACTATCAGTAATCTGTCATAATTTATTAACCAATTAATATAACACAAGTAGATTCTTATAGTTATTCTACACAACATTCTTCTTCGACTCATAATGTTACGGTCCTAAGTGTTTTGTTAAGTTATAATAAATGCCTTCGTACTATTATTGCCCATACTTAGTGTTATTGTTCTTGTTACCTATATAACAAAGAAGTTTTAAAATTAGTAGATGATTTTGTGATATCGCCTGTAAGATAAGGAAGCTGACTTGAAATAATTTTACAGCACACCACCATAGGAGAAAGTCTCAAGTATTGTGGAACTGCAACTGCAAAACCATGTGGAATGAATAGAATAAAAATTACCTTCAAGAGAAATTGGCACACATCATTATAGCTGAAATGATATCTCAATAGCACTGCTATAATACAATCAGGATGAATCTTAAATTTTGAAGTTGTGAAAGTTAATATATTTTTCTTTACAAGTGAAAAAATCCTCTGATATAAAACATTTGTCAGAAATATATTTAAAATATTCTTAGAGAAAACGTGAATTTGTGAGCTATGTGCAAAAGTTTTAATTATGGAATATTCTTTTTCTGTAAATGTTCCCTGGACATTTACTGTTGTATATAAAAGAGTAAGCAGAAATAAGAGACAGTTATATAGATATTTATCCAAGGTGAATATATCAAAGGAAGAAGCGTACAAAGTAAACTCATAAGGTACTTGAAAGTGTTTCTCATATCTGAGGAGAATAAAAGAAGAGAAGTAGGAAATTCTAAAAGTTGTAAAGTAGCTGAGGTGTTAAATGACTGATCTCTCAAATTTTACCTAAGAATTAACAATTGTCTGTAATTCAGTACTGCTTGTAATATCCTTGGGCTACTTTGTAAATGCCTGTCTGTTTAATATGTTTTCAGTCCTTTACTTTTAAAATTAAAAAAAATTACCAAAGAAGATTCTCAAGAAAAGAAAATAAATATTTTGTCACAATTTCTTTCTGTTAGGTAGAATTGGCATCTACTCTAGAAGCACAGCTGCTAGGATGTTTATACCCCACTTAACCTTTAGTTTAAAATTATAAGACTTTAAACTTCAATATAAAAACCAATACACATTCATATTAAAATTGGAAGAGAACAGTGTACTTTTTTGCACTAAATTAAATATTTAATAAATTACAATACTTACTAGTCCAATTTACTCTGATTTTATCCTTCAAATAGCAAAAAATGGCTAAATTTCAAGTGTACTAAATTCAGTTTAATTTGAGTCAGTATTAAAGTATCTGAAACTGAAAAGTAAAAACTGTAATTTATTCTTCAATTATATTGTAAGTACTCGCACAGAAAACCACATCTTTAAAAGGAACTAATTGGGTTGTATGGAGAAATTAAGATATTTAATGCAGGTACCTAGGATACATTTCTTTTGTTTTTATGTACATGATTGAAAATGTATTATAATGTACCGGATGAATATATTAACATGCCACATAAATGAAGTTATTTATTCATTTATTCAATAAATATTTATGAATGTACAGGCCCTCTTCTGTGCACTTAGACTCTAGTCATACTTAAAAGGATCTTGATGCTCAACATTCCAGGGGAAGAGAACAGAAATAAGTATAGTAAATTATGCAGTATGTTATAAATAAAACATCGTGTTTATATACCCTACTAAAAGGCCATAAATGTTATAGAAGAAAATTAGCTTGCACCCGTACTGTCAATTGAATCCCAGTCGGTAGAGTCAGATACAATTTCAGTGAAAATAAGGAGAAGTGATATCATAAAAAGTGGTGTTTGAGTAAAAATGTCAAGGAAGGAAAAAAGGTGGAAAAAATATATGCTAAAGAACATTTCAGAATTTGAAGGTAGAAACAACGTGCATTTTTAAAAGATAATTCTTGGTGAATTGTGAATAATTTGAAAGAATTAAAGTAAATGGTGAAAAAGCTCTTGCAATAAATCTGCGTGCTTTAGAATACATACCAACAGTTCAGTGGATTTAGTTGTAAAAACGACAACTACGGAGGTTACATGTGTTCAGGGGGGGAAAGGCCTCCACACGGACTCCAGGTCTTCCCTTGGAGAAGTAGAATGGCGGTGTTATCGTAAGTAATGATAACAAAAATCGCAGACGGCGTGTGTGTCGGAGATATAATGATATAAGAATTTAAAAAATATATATGTACATGGATGGATCAGTGGCATAACTGTACTGCTGGTGTCTGATGGTTTGTTGAGGGGAACAGTGAATGATTAAAAGTTTTGTTTTAATTATTTTGACCAATTTTGCATGCTTGTTTATGGTAATCTGAGCAATTTAAGAGACAACAATCTGCAGTATAACAACCAGTGAATTCCTACAGTCCTACCTAGAGTCACTATGTATTGTCCCTAATGTTCTTTTAAATTATTATTTACTTATTCTCTTTAATGATTTGATCCATCTTCTATTCTTACATTTGGCATTCTGAGCAACTTTGTTGATGATAACAATCTGTAACATAACAACCACTGTTAATCCCTATCATTTGGTTAGAAACCTGTATTATTTTTAATGTCCTTGTTTGTGTTGTTTGTATTTTGCTATTGTTCTTTTTTTGTACTATTTTCTTGAAAATAAAAAAATAATCAAATTTAGAAAAAAGCCAATTTTGAAATTCTGCTTGTCTTTTTATGTACTTGCCCTGGGTCTTGGTTTCTAAAATATTTTGGTGGCGAAGATAATAAGCTGGGATTTAAAGGTTAAAATTTGGGGACTCAAAAGGCAGAAAGCATTTAAACCCAAAACGAAGTTGTAGTGTTCAGAGGAGAGAATAGACAGTTCAAAGAAAGGGGGAAAAAGCAGTGAATTCTGCAGATCTGTTTTCAAAATAACTGAGAGGAATGGAAAAACTATAGCGGTAGAAGAGTAACAAGTAACGCGCTGCAGGGAAAGGTAGAGGGTGCGCAAAGAGCTCAGCGATCCCGTGGCGGCCCTTACTCAGCAGCGCAGGTGAGAGTTGGTAGAACACCACGTGGTGAAAACTGTATCAGATAAGGGCTCAGAGCGTAGGGACGTTCGCCGTGGTCATCAGGGAGACAGCAACCACCATCAGGCAAAATATCCAAATGCATTTGCAGTAAATATGTATCAGTCCACAAGGTATAATATATAGTTTATAAAGTTCTCCTTGTGAACGCAGTTTAACGGATAAGATACCCAAAGAGGGTAGCAGCATTACGCACTGAGTTCTTACTTAGGGCTACTTACCATAATAAGAAAGGACATGGTAAAAGTAGTATGCTTGCCTTGTATCATGCTAGTAGGTGCTCTGTCTTTTTAAAATTTATATAACATACAGAAATTCATTTTTTAAAAGTCTACGATATATTTAAGCACAGTTAAGACAAACAACTTACCATCTCAGGTGACAAAGTTTGAATTACTATTTAAGTGTCAGAAAATGGAAATTCTTATCCCTATCGAATTGCATTTAATTTGCTTCAAGATGTTAATTTTTAAATGTTCAATTTCATGCCTAAACATATATATATATAGAAATTCATCTTGTAGCAATATACTTCTTATTAATATATATTGCTTAACTTTGTGTACCAGACTTCATTCTGAAATTTGCTTGAGAAAGAAATAACTTTATTCAAATTAAATACATACAGATATTATTAAATATAATGTACATATCTCTTCTTCCTTATGTGCAAAAATAAAATAAAATTTTTTAGCAAAATAATTAGAGAATAACAATATTTATCATACTGTGTATCATGATTTAAAGGAATGGAAAATGTTACTCATAGTAAAAGTCATAAACAGAAATGATTCTCTCTTACAAAGAAAACACAAGTGAATTAAAGGACAAACTTTCTTTTCAATGAACAAAAACCTAGTAGCATAATTTAAACAAATCAGCATTTAAGTCAAAATATTTTAAACAGTTAACATAATTTTCAATTAGGAGGGTAGATAATTTGGACAGCTATGTGAAATCCCCCATGTCTATGTATCTATCTTCTGTTTCGTCTTTACGTGGATGTACACACTCAGGCAGCGGAACGTAAGCACTACTTGAGCTGCGCGTCTTATTTCCTTCTCTTAAGCTTTTGTTCTCAAGTTGCATCCTTTTGCCTATGGATGCCTCAGATTTACCTTTCCACTGGGCAGACTAGCACCCCATCAGGTACAGTGACCGTTCTTTATCCATTCACTTGTTGATGAATAGATGGAGGCTGTTCCCAAGGTCTAGTCTTAAAGTGGGCTGCTATAAACAAGTACACATACCCCCCCCCCGTGAGGTGGGGAGGCAACTCCTTGGGGAAGGTAACTAGAAGGAGGGTAGCTGAATCACATAAATTTCTATTCTTCACTTTTGGGGGCATCTCTGTACTGATTTGTAGTTTTTGTACTAGTTTACATTCCCACTAACACTGTAGAAGATTTCTTTCTTAGCCACATCCTCACCAGAATTTGAGTTTATTATGATTGCCATTCTTTCTGGGATAAGATAGAATGTCAGTGAATTTTTAGCTTGCATTTCCCTAATGGCCAGCCAGATAGAACATTTTATCATGTATATTTTGGGTACTTCTACTTATTCTGAAAAGCGTCTATTCATTTCAGTTGACCATTTTTTATTGGGTCTTGTATTATGAGAAATCTATTTTGAGTTCTTTACATATTCTACATGTTAGTCCTCTGTCTAATGAATAGGTGGAAAAATGCATTTTTTTCCATTCTGTAGGATGTCTCTGCACTCTGTTAGCTGTTTACTTGGCTGTGTAGATGTATTTAATTGGATATGATTCCATTTATTGATTCTTGGTATTATTTTTTCAATTGCTGGAATTCTGTTCAGAATGTCCGTGCCTATACCTATGCCTTCAAGAGCTTTACCTACTTTATGTTCCAGTAGATTATGTGTTTCTGTTTTAACATTTGGGTGTTTGATCCATTTTTGTTTTAGTTTAGTATGTGATAAGGTATATGGGTTCACACTCAGTCTTCTGCATGTGGACGTACAACTTTCCCAGCAGTTTATTAAGAGGCTGTATTTCCTCCAGTGCATGTTTTGGCCCCTTTGTCCAAGATAAAGTAATTGAATATTTCAGAAGTTGTTTCTCCTTTCTCTTTATTATTCTGTTTACTGATCCACGTGACTGGCTTTGTGTCAGTACTGTGCTGGTTAATCACAGTAGCTTTTTGCTATAACTTCAAATCTAGGACTGTGATGCCTCTGGCTTTGGTTTCGTTACCTAGGGTTGCTTTGGGCTATTCTAGGTCTTTTCAAATTCCATGTGAATTTTAGGATTATTTTGTTTAGATCTGTAAAGAAATGCTGTTGGTGTTCTGTCTGGGATTGCATTAAATCTGTATTGCAGTTTTGGAATTATATCTGTTTTGATTGTATCGGTTCTGCCTATCCAGGCAAAGGAGATCTCTCTCCCTTTTCTGATGTGCACCTGATTTCCCTTTTTCAGTGATGCATTTTTCATTATAAAGATCTTTCACTTCCTTGGTTAGGCTCATTCCAAGTATTTGATTTTTCTTAATAATATTGTGAATGGTATCGTTTTCCTAATTTCTTTCATAGTGAGTTTGTTACTGGTATATAGGAATGCTATTGATTTTTGTATATGTGTTTATTTTGTATCCTGCTTCATTCCTAAATTTGGTTATTAAATCTAAGAGTCTTTCAGTGGAATTGTTTGGGTTTTGTAAGCAGAGGATCATGTTATCTGCAAATAATTATACTTTTATTTTGTCCTTTCCTTTTATTTCTTTCTCTTGCGTTTGACTAATGTTTCAAGGATTATATTGAACAGTAGTGGTGATAGTGGACATCCTTGTCTTGTTTCTAAATTTAGAGGAAAAGCTTTGTTTCGTCCCATTTGATATGATGCTGCCAGTGGACTGGTCATGAGTGACTTTTATTAGGTTAAGATATGATCATTCTATATCTATAGTCTTCTTTTTGTATCATGACAGGATGCTGGATTCTATCAAAGGCTTTTTCTGCATCTATTGAGATGATCATGTGAATTTGTCCTTGCCTCTGTGTACGTGACTCATGGCATTCATTGATGTACATATCCCTGCTGCAATGAAGCCTACTTGGTCAGAACATACTGTTGCATTCTGTTTGCCAGTAACTTTTTGAGGACTTTTCAACTTTATTCATTAAGAAACACTTTCATATTAGTTTCTCAGTATTCAAGTTTTTTCAGTGACTGGGTGGTGAAAATCAGCAGTAGCTAGACTGGACTTCACAAGCAGATATTGTATATGAAGGGTTCCAGGCTCTAGCCCCTAGAACTGAGAACTTTTCTTTGTATTGGAAAAGATGTGTTGAAGTTAGGAATCTTGAAATGTGAACATTTACTGGATAATGAAATCACATTCTCTCAAGAAAGGTGCCTCACAAACCCAGAAGAAATAGAACACACACGACAGAAGGAGATATGACCACAGACACCGGGTTAGCGTGGTGCAGCCACAGTGGCAGTGATCAGCCAGAAGCAGCCCAGAACGGGCTTTGGAACTGCATGACTTTAATTGAGAACTGGGTTAGTGTACAAGGCTGCTGTACAAGTGCCAGGAACTTGGTTTCCTAGAACATTTCAAATACTTTCTACGATACTGTAGATGCCAGAAGTGTGAAATCTCTAACATCTAACCGAGATCAAGGGCTCCTCACAGACACTTTTCCTTCACTGACTTTGAGCAGAATGTGTTTTTCTCCAGATCAATATCACATTGTGGAATTTGGACACCTGTCCAACCAAGCAGTGAGTTCCACAAAAATGAAAAGAATTGGTTTACTTTATCTTTACTGTGAGCAAAATTAATGTGTATAAATTTAAATGTGCATTCAATGTCCATTATGTTGACTTCTTTATATATGATAAAAATATAAACTTTTGGGCACTGACTTTTATTTCTAAGTCTAGTTACTTGGTTACTCAAGGCCAATTGCTAATTTCCCCAAGCAATTATGAATTAGTTTCAGAAAGCTGTTATAAATAGATGAGCAGATGACAGGGGAATTATGACAACCCTGTCAAACAAAACAATTGAGCAGGAATGCTAATAAGTTCTGCTGAACATTATTTTATAATACAAAAATTAGTACCCATCATGTAATCCACACTATTAGACATATATTGTTACATGCTGTCCTTATGAGAATGCCAGTGATGACTATTACATTGTAAATTATTCATATAGTTTCTTTTGGAAAATAATGCAAGCTTTTTCATAAACTAAACTAAGTTCAAATTAAATGAAAAATATTTCAAAGGAACATTTATAATGAAGAAATATCTATTGGGGTTTTTTTATACTGGGAATCAAACTCAGGACCTCATGCTTGCCAGGCAGGGCCTGTGCTACTGAGCTAAATCCAGGGCCCAGTGACAAAATATTTGAATGATTCACATTGTCAGGTATAACAAAATTCACTGTCTACATTCTTCTGCAGAGGTTGATTTTAGGGGTTTCTATAAAATGAACCATAACTGCATAGATCCAGAATAGAATAACACCATTATTGAGAGAGATTGAGAGATTATTTGGACAGTTAATGTAACTTGGACACTTAAGGTGGATTGTCAGACTGGCTTGTGAGCTGCTCACATGACTAAAGCACACTTGGAGGTATGGCTGGTGGGTCACACAGGAATGACCTCAGGGTGTCCATCTGCTCCTGTCCCTTCCTCTCTGGCCTCATTCTCTGGCTCTGATTGCTGGCCACCATGGTTTGAGCCACTTTCTTTCACCTCATCCTTCCGCCCTGATGTTCCTGCCGTTCAGTCAAAACGGGCTGAATTTTCTGCGAGCATGCGCTGAATCAAAGTGGTCTTCCTGGTGTCACTCGTTCGGCCTCAGGATGCAGAAGATGGCCGACACGGTGCCTGGGCCGCGTGGTGTGTCTGCACGCCCGGCCTGCTTTCACAAGAGCTCTACAATAAACACATATTGCAGTCAATCCATTTCCTTGTGAAAAAAAGTGCTTGATAACTCTGAATAGGCAACTCCTCTTCATTCTTTTTAAAGAATTATTTCTGATTCTTTTTTAGAGAATTACATATAGGCAGTATTGAAAGATATAAACAAGATTTTCTTTGAAGTAATTTTCTTCATCCATCCAGAATTACTGTTCTGAAACTGGAAATAATACATAAGATATTTAATGATTTAGAAATACTAGCTGTACTGTAAAAATATGGATAAATATCTGATATATGCTTAAAATCCCATAAATTTCTTCCCTAGTAATTTTCTTTTTGATGACTAAATCAATAAAATCCTTCAAATTAATCTTCCTAAATAAAATGCAGATCATATGCTTCTTGTACTTTAGTAATTAACATTTTTCTCTCATTTTAATATTACTTTTCACTTATTTAATAAAGATCCATAGGATATGTATGTCTCATATAAATTTATGTGTGTATGTGTGTAAATGTGGGCATCATCTGTGGTAACACCTCACCCTTATTGGATGACACATTGTTTATAGAAATTATCAGTGACAAATTTATTCTCTGAATTCTGAACACATGCATTTTAGCAAAAATATTGTGGTTTTTTAAAAACCTAACAAGTGCTGTTATTAAATATTGCTAGCAAATTTTTTCAAATAATAAATATCACAAAGACTTACCTAGTGATAATTAATCACTAGGTAAAGAATGATTAAAGAATGATTATGATCTAATGGAAAGGAATGAGCTGTTATTCAGACCAGTGTGTTCTTTCCAGAGAACAGATGAAATTAAAATGTGTCATGAGAACACAAAGAGATGATCTAAATTTATTGAAATTGGAGAGCATTTCCTAAATTAACAGTTAGAAAGACAGGCATTTGGTAAGTACAACAAACCAACTTTAAAAGTAATATTTTGAGGGTCCATAAGAGGTATGAAAATGATATGTTAATATTAACACTAATCTAATATTTAAAATTTTAAAATAATGTATCAAGAGATATAAAAGATTTGTATCTGTGAAGTTGTGTGTCAAAGCAGCTAAATCATTTTTCCCTCCTACCCGCATTATATAAGCAAATCAATTTCTCTAACTTCTTGACAACTGTCACTGTTTTATCTATTTTTATTTTAAACAATAAGTTTGCAGGGGCATTAAATTGTGTTTGAAAATTTAAAATATACTTTATTATTAAAATCATACTTAGCTTCCTAGCAAAACTGAAAGATACAGATAGTTGGTGTATACTTGGTTAACATCCATGCCTAACCTCTCAATTATCAATATTTTCCACAAGTGTGGTGCATTTGTGACAGTTAATTAATATAAATTAACAGATATTTATTAGCCATATTCCATAGTTTACAATGTTTTTCATTCTTAATGTAGGGTATACTGCGTGTGATGACATATAGAATGACTTGGGTTCATCATTATAATATCCTACCCAGTAGTTTCACTGCATTAAAAAAATCCCTTGAGTTCCACTTATCTATTTGTGCTCCGCTACCCGCTGGAAACCACTGATCTCTTTGCTATCTACATGATCTGACTTTTTTGAAATGCTGCTTAACTGCAATCCAATATTTAAACTTTCAGATTTACTTCTTTCACATAGTGATGTTCCTTTAAATGAACTCTGTGCGTTTTAATGGCTTGATAGCTCATTTCATGGAATTCCTGCACAATATTTTATTGCTTAAATGTTGCAAAGTATATTTATACATTCATCTCCTTCAGGACACCTTGATTGCTTCCATACTTTAGTAATTATAAATGAAAGTGCTATGAATATCCCTGTGCCTGTCTTTGTGTGGACAAGGATTTTCCACTACTTTCGGTAACCCCAAGGATATTTGTTAGGTTACATGGTGAGAAGACGCGGTAAGACGCTGTTCTGTAAGACACCGCAGAGCTGAACCGCGCACTGTCTGTACCATTTCATCCTTCCCAGCAGTGGATGAGAGCTCCGATGGTTCCGTGTCCTTCTAAATACTTTTTTCAGTCTTAGGCACTGGGACATTCTAATAGGCATACAGGGGGACCACCTGGTATTCATTATGCAATTCCTTAATGAAATATGGTCTAGAACAGCCTTTCCAATTCTTAGTTTTCATCTATATATCTTAATTGATAAGATTCTATTAAGAATTTTCTGCATCACTGTAACCAAAAAAAAAAAAAAAATCAATCAAGTGTTGGTTCTTTGAAAGATTAAATAAAATTGAAAAATCTTTAGTTAACCTTATCAAGAAAAGGAAAGAAAAGATGTACATCCATACAATTAAAAATGAAAAGCATGAAATCATAATGAATCTTGCAGAAACCAAGGTTAGTAGTTGAAAATCTGTACTCTAATAAGATGGAAAACACAGAAGAAATGGAAAGACTGCTAGATACATAGAAATTACCAAAGTTGACTCAAGAGGATGGAGATTCTAAAGTAAAGTCAGTCAAGTAAATTGCTGATGTAACTAAAAATATCTATAAAGCAGAGGATTGTTTTCTTTTAATTTGTGCAGAGAAGGATGGGAGAGGCAAAGAGAAAGAATTAAGATGTGTTGTACACACACACACTATAAACTTCTCCCAGTAAATGTAGTTATTACATAGTTGCAAACCTGTACTAATAAAAAGTAAAATAGAAACAAAACAGATATGTAATAGAATTTGTCTATTTTGCCTGGGCTCTCACGTTTCTGGCACAGATTATCTCATAGCCTGTATTTATTATTCTGTCAATGTCCGTAGGGTCTTGAATGGTGACGACTCGTTCACTGCTTACATAGACAATTTATGTTCATCTCTCTGGTTTTACACCTTCAAGCAAGCTAGAAGCTAATAGACTGTATCAGTCCTATCAAAATCTAGCTTTATCTCTACAAACTTTATGTACTTCCCTCAATCAACATATGTTGTTCCTCTTTTATCCTGTATTCTTCCTTTGGATTTAATCTGCTCATTTTCTAATATCCTGAGGTGCATTTTATCTGATTGATTTTACATTTTCTTCCCCACTGATACATGCACTCAGTGCTAAAATTTTCCCTAAGAATCACCTTGTCCACATAAAATTTGACATAAATCTTTTATCATTTTCATTTAATTATTTTTAAATTTTTTGACATTTCTTCCTTGACTTAATTACTATTTTAGAAGTATGTCTTTCATTTTCTTACCATTTTGAAATTTTCCACCTTTATGTTATTAGGTGGAGTTTCATTTCACTGTGGCTTGAAAACAGACACTGAAGATACTTGTTGGACTGCAGTTGCAGTTTTATGGAACTGAAGCACTATGTCTGTTCAAGTAGTAAAGTGCTGATTATGATAGCTATGTGGTATGGCTTACTATTGGATTGATCTGTGTCCCACTTCGTTTTTCTCTTCCTCTTTCTCTTCCTCTTCCTCTTCTTCTTTCTGTCCTGGGTCAAACCAAGAGGTCCTATAATGCTAAGCTCAAAAAATAGCTCTTTTAAAGTATTTTGTTCTGAGCCTTTTCAAGTTACCTAGGCAGGATTTGAACTTGTGATCTCCTAACTCATATTCCTTCCATGCTGAGATTATAGGTACAAACCATCTCACATGAATTCTCAGTTCATTTATTTTTGTCCAGTTTGTTTTAACTATCTTGTCCTATGTCTCTCTATATAAAATATAGAGTGAACTTGTATAAATCCACGATTATTGGTGATATTTAGATAGAAATTACGTTAAATCTAAAAATTGATTTAGAAAAAAGTGACATCTTTGCTATTTTGAGTTTTCTTATCTACAAATAGAGTCAATTTGTTAATGTCCTCATTGACTTGTTCTATAAGAATTTTTTTGCTGTCACATTAACTTTATACATGTATTAAGTGCATGTTAAGTATATTTTCAAGTGTGAATTTTATGTCTTTAAGTTTAGGTTTTCATTTTTCACTTTTAGCTTAAATCATGACTTCTGAAAATAAGGATGCTTTTATTTCTTCCTTTCCAATTGGTGTGGTTTTTTTTCTTTTTATTTGGCTAGTCCTTCAAAGACTATGTTGATGAATGTAGTGATAAGATAAGATATCTTTAATACTTTTCCTGCTTCTAGAGGAATCTTTTATTTTTTAATTATTAGATATAATAGTAATTTAAGTTTTTTCTCATATTGACAATGTATCCTCCCTTGTACTCCTAGTTTCTATTTTAATATATAAATATATATTGATTTTTGTTAGGGGATGTAGCTCCACTCTATGATATAACATAATGCGTTCTTTGATGTAGTTTTTGATATCATAGATTACTTGATTTCAAATAGCCATGCAGGTATACCTAGGATGGTTTAACTTGTTTGTAGTGTATAATAGATATTATGTATTTCTAAATTATATTAGATAAGATATTATGAAAATTTTTATATTTGTGTTAAAGAACAATATTATTCTTTATTTCTTTTTATTAGTATTATATTTGTCTGCTTTTCCTCTAATAACATTCTTGTTTTTAAAAACTAAATGCCTCCTTATTAAACTTTTAAAAATGCAATTGTATAAAATTGCTATTAATATTTGCTTAATTTTTTCTAAATATTTAGAACTGGAACCTTTGTTCCAGAAGGTGGATATTTAAAATACAAATTAGGTATTTTTATTACTAAAAGCCAGTTCAAAATGTCTATTCATTTATCCACTTTTCTATGCTACTTGTTTTGAATGTAAAATTCTTCATAATATTTTTCATAGTATTTTCTCATATCTTTTTAATGTCTATAGTATTTAGCCATGTAATCTAACTTAATATAAGTATTAGAGACTTGCATTTTCTATTTTATTTTAGAAAAATTTCCTAAGAACTTCAACTTGATTTTTAAAGAATTTTGAGTTTAAATTACTTTTCTTTATTGATTTATTTTAAATTATAATTTAATTCTGCTCAAACTTTATCTATCCTGCATTCTTTCAGCTCATTTTATTCGCATGTCTGGATCCTGTGATATAAACTTACATTAATAGCCTTTTTGGAATATAAGCTTATTATAAAAGAATTTCCCTCAAAGCGTCCTTTGGGTGAGCCCCATATTTCTGATATCCAGATGTGCACTTTAAGCCTATGTTATTTATTGTATGTAGATGATAGAAATACGACTCTAGGTATAATAGATCCAAAAACACCTGCCTAATGGAAATGAGCCTGAACTGTGTCCAAACTACAGCCTTAGTTTATTAAAAGAACAGAGTATAAAAGAAACAGAAAAAAGTAGAAAACTGAAAAATATTAAGGTGAATATGAGCAGCTAAGTGAGTGTTCTGCATAAATTTGAAAGAAATTTATGTTTTCAAAAAACGTGAGAATGGAGCCTAGAATTTTATGTGATTTTAGGTATTCTCAGAAAATGTTATAGAAGAAAATTTAAATGGCCCATTATAATGTGGTGATTGTGTTTAATGCAAATGTTTTTGTCCATGATTGAAATATTTTTATACTTAATTTTCTACCTCATTGAATTTTTTCCTTACTAAAAGCTCTCAGACTGTTTTTGGTCTATAGTTAAAAACTTTAAATTATAATAAAACAGCAATTTAATAAAGCAGTACCAACTACAATCATTGAAATACATTTTTATAAATGAAAATTTGACTTTTCTCTGATAATAACTTAGTAAAAGCAGAGAGACATTAGACAAGAAGGCATTACATGAGCCAAAAAAAGCCTTTATTACATAGAGAACAGCCTATAATTTTAGATATGATCCATTAAAGAATATGAAGTTTTAGTTAGTACATCTTGATACATAATTTAATATTTATTAAACTGTGACTATATTTGCCTCATAATATTGTAAACTTTCTTAATATTATAAAATGTTCTTTAAAACTTCAAGTTGATGCCAAGCTTTTAATCTATACATTTTAAAGGGGACAAAGAATTTGGAGATCCATAATTTTGCTTCTAAAACTTTGGTATCGATATGAATACCTTGGCGGTAAAAGACACACTGCCGTTAATCCTTCTCCAAACACTCTCCTTGCATTAAGCACACACCCCACTGTTCTTTCCACTTTCTCACGATCTTCTTCTGTGTCTTTGTGTGTAGTAGCTGCCTTGATGTTCCGAGCTGATTCACAGCATTTGCCTTTCATGGTTATGACTTTGGGGAAGAAGCAAATATCACCAGGTCCAGGACTTGCTGAATAAAATGAGAACACACAGCGATACTTTTACCAGCTGACCTTTGCAGCCAATGGCTCTCAGGGTCTGCATTCAACATATTTTTGCATTGTAAGACAATATGTTTTATTTCTTTTATCTTTAAAACAAAAAGACCCTCTGCCTAGAGAAACAAGAAGTATTAAAAACCAGTGTGGGTAAATGTGAGTGAACTGTGGTGTTGACTGCACTAAGAAAAGTCCGGAGGAATGGTACAGCTCTCTTCTGGGTGTGCCTGCTGTGGCCATGGAGGTCTCTGCTTCCTTCCTTCCCAGCACCGCTGCCCACTCTGCTTTCCAGCTGCCAGGATCTAGGCAGCCGTGCCCCGCTCTGCCCTTATCCCGTCACGTTTCTATGTTCACAAGTGAGGCTTTGGGACAATGACTGGACCTAGGGGCTTGAAACTCACCAGTAGATGAACCTTTGACGAGTTCACAGCTAAAGGTGCCCTTCAGACATGGGCCAGTTGGAGGAGGCGGGTCACTGGGGCGTGTGACCTGGACTATTTTTGCACTGGTCCTTTCCTGTCTCTTTGTCTCTTTAGGCCTGTTCTCTGCTCTGGATGCCAGGAAGCGAGCAGCTTTCTCTGTCACCTTGCTCCATGAAGCGCCCAGCTTGGAGCCAACCACAGATGGATTGAAATCTATGCAACCTGGAGACAAAAAATTCCTTCAACATGCACACGCCAAGTATATTTTTCCAGCAACAAAAAGCTGACTAATACAAAGAAACAAATATTGCACCATAAGATATTAACAAAACAATGATAAGTGGCTGGCAGGACAGGTCTTTTAAAGAATCCTGAGTGAATCTTGTTTACATATTATTTCTGTTAATGAACCCATACTGAAATAAAGAGTCAGGCCCATCACATCACACCAATGTTTCCAAATGAGAATAGTTGAACTAACATATTTAATATATGTTTGTATTTTTTTGAAACTGCTGTTTTAATTACATTTCTTGCTAAATCACCTACAAAAAATGCAACTGATCATTTTGTTTGTCATCCTATGTACAACACGCACTTTTTCTTCTTCTATCTCGTTTTTGCATCTTATTCCGCCATATTTATCATCCATATTTTGAAGACTATCGCCAACTCCCTATCAGTTTCTGTACCTCAGACGGCCTCCATCCAGAGCGTATGTGATGCCATTAAGTCTACCTTTCAAATTTAACATTTACAAATTTGAATTTTTCCGAGCTCTCCATATTCTACATACATCACTTTTCTCCGCATTTTAGGCACAATTTTCTTCTTCTTTTTCTCACAATTCTTTTTTTCTTTTTATAAAGTTGGCTTCTTAAAACCTCTTGCAGAATACCTTTGAGATTCTCTCAAGGCCACCTGATGATGGTATTTGGTTTTCTCTTCACATTTCAAGGTCATGCAAAGACCCTTTGAAGGAATCTATGTATTTAATTCATTTTACATCAGGTATACCAGAATCAGCGCCATAAAACAGCTGTGGATTTCTTTCTAACATTTTTAACTACTTTTGATCACAGTATGAACTCATTTGATTTGTTGTTCCCATTCAGACTGGCCAATTAAATGAGAATCCTTGCAAAGACAGAATCTATTTATTAATTGTTATGACCTTCACACCCTAAAAATATTTGGACCATCTGTGACTCACAGATATATTATAGCAAATATAATCTCTATGTCTTTAAAAATATTACATCTGTTCTTTTGAACTAGGACTTTTTTGGTTGCTGTTTTTCAACAATTAATATACTGTGAATGGTGATAGACAAAATAATGACTTCACAAAGACGTCTCCTACTGTATTTAGGAAATTGTGACTATGTTGTCTTCCTGGCAAATATGATTAACTTCAAGGATTTAGGAATAATGCAATTATCCTGAATTATTTAGGTGAGCCCAATGTAATTACAGGAGTCATTAAGTGAAGAAGGTCTTTCTTTTCTGTAGTCTGCGGGAAATGTGTCTAGGAAAGAAAGATCAAAAGGCTGTCGCACAGCTAACTGTGGTACACGAAAGGACCAAAATTATAGGGATCTGAGAAGCATCCTAAAGTTGGGACATAATGTGAAGCCTATGCCCCTCATAGGCCTCCAGAGTAAAATATAGCTCTTAAGACACTTTGTTTTATGCCGGAGAGACTTATGTTAAAATTCTTATATAGATTTGGGAAAATATAAAGTTACCCTTTTTATGACATAAATTTTAAGATAACTTATTATGGTGACAATAGAACAGTGAATTAATTATAGTAAATATTGTCTAACAGCTTCATATGCTCATGATATAAAGAATGAAAACTAACGATTAATATTAATAATTTTTCACTACCATAAATTAGATGCATATCATACTGTACACAGATGATTATGGTGGCTCTTATATACCAATGAATTGTTAATACATATATATTTCTATCGAGACAATTTGAGTAGTAGGTATGATTATATTGAAAATAAGTACTATATAATAAATATTATGAAAAATGGATAAAACATGGCAGTACAAAGTGAAGTGGTGCCCTGAGGGAGGGACATTTTACTTGCTAAGTAGGGTAGGAAGTGGGTTTCCTACAAGAGGAAGCATTCGGCACAGAGGGAGAGGTATATAATTAAGTATGCAAAGAAACACCTGCCACGTATATGCTGTCGTCACAGGGAACACATGACACATGACAATACGGGCTGTTTACGGTAATATCCCACTTCCATTCAAGTTTCAGTTTAGAAATCAATGAAAGAGTACCTAGGCCCAAGGAGCCTATAGCATGCATTTCTCAATTAATGAAATATAATTGATTCTAGAAGTCAGTCTACTACTAATTGTAAATCTCCAAACTGTCAAAAAATTTTTTAATTTAAAAACATAGCTGACATATAATATTAAAGAATGTAAATGTTTGGTATTCATTATAGATAAGATCTAAACTGCACCCTCGAGAATGGGATATAGCTCAGCAGCACGGCACCCTCCTGGTCCTGAGTCTGATTCTCGGTCCCTCTCAAAAATGTACCCGAAAATTTCATGTGCTCGGAGTTGGGGCTTTGGGAAGGTGAATGAAGCAGGAGGCTTCACAGTGCTCCATTTCGGGCTCGCTGTTCACTGCTTGTCTGAAGGGCGGTCCTGGTCGCAGAAGGGGAAGGTCACGCGGGACCCGGAGGGGTGTGTCGCACCCAGGGTCTGTCTCTGCTTCCTGGCCGTCCAGAAGTGAGTGACCTCCTCTGCCAGGCTTCTACACCGGGCCGACTTGAACCCCTTCAAATTGTAGTCTAAATTAATCCCCTTTCCTATGCACTGAGTCTAGCAGGTGTTTGGTCCCAGCAATGGGAGAGTAATAAACATATTTAAATCTGTAACGAAATGTTCAACAGCGCAATACCGTTGCTTACCCTTCGAACCTTAGTGTTTATTTCTGAAGTCTTCTACATGTTCCAAGTAGTCTTTTGAAGTCTGCTTAGCATTAAAAAATGAAGGAAAGAACAGCTTTCATTAAGATTCCTTGATTTGGATTAGATCAGTTGTAAATGCTGTATATTAAATGGAGGTATAGGGACAAATTAGCGAAGCATAGGAGGGAGGGTGTAGGGCCGGACCTCAGTGGCCTACCGTTGTAAAACGAACACTGACTTGCATTATGTACTTGAGGAAGATTACTTACTGTCTGCCACTGACTTTCGCCTCAGCCCAGAAACAAAGGGTGAGACCCTAATTGGCCTAAATTATACTAATCTGTGAAACAGTTATTTCTAAAATCCCGCAAATCATCATGAGTGCACTGGTCCCTTGGGGTTTGTTGCCCAGTAGCTTTCTCCTGAATTCCTGACAGGAGAGAGAGAGACAGAGAGAGAGAGAGAAAGATGGGGGGTATCACATGGGAGACCCCAAGCCCCCGGCCCCTTCAGGATGTTACACTGGTGCTTAAGGTAACCTACATTAAAAACAGTAATTATTCAAGTTTCCTTTACTAGTAAACAATATTTATGCTAAGTATTAAACAAAAGTTTGTAAAGTGGGGAATTTGTACCCAAGCTAATATAGATTTTATGAAAATAAATAAAACTGTAGATGTCCTAACATCTGTCTTATTAATGGGAGTATAAAGCACAACCAATTGTCAGGCAGTCACTTCTCTTAAGCATGGGACTAATGGCCAAGTTTTTAGTTAAAAGCTATTATTTAGGTTCTGAGGCACTTTTTCTTCCTATAAACTGAAACTTACTTTGAGTATTTATTTCATAGTCAAAAGAGAACAGTGTGCCTTTGTGCACACACAAGCTTTGTCATATAAAATATATTTCCAATGTTTCTTTTACTCAGACTTTACATACTGCCTGAAACTTCCAATTTCTATTCATTTGTTTTTATATCTCATCATTTAAAGATTTTTGTACATTTAAAATGGGTAGGCATATAATCCAATCTTTGTAATTTTTGTGTTAACTCCAACAAATTAAAAGAAGAGGAGAATTTTATTTGTGGAAATTAGTTAATAATGTTAAGAATATGTACATGGCTGGGTGTGGTGGTACATACCTATAATTCCAGCATTTGAGAAGCTGAAGCAGGATGATCACTGCAAGTTCAAGGCCAGTCTGGGCTACGCAGTGAGTTCAGGTGCAGCCTGAACTATATACAGTGAGATCCTGTCTCAAAAAAAGGAAAAAAAGTACAAATAACTTACAAAGGATTGAAAAATACTTTAATCAAAATTATTAATTTTACATTTCTAATGCTTTTTTGTCCAGGTTTGAATATTTACAAACAAAAGTAATCAAATTGCATTCAATACTTATTACTACTAGGCAGAGATAAGGAAGCACAACTCCCTGTTAATTGTGAAACACAGCACCAGGAGAACAAGCACAAGGCCCGTAGAAGAACGATGTATGTCAAATGGTACTTGGCCTATGTAGGGTTTCCTTGAAAAGAATTATTTAAAATGTTGTCTAAAAAGTCATGAGACCCTTGGCTATGCACAAATTAGAAAAACCAAGTGAGAATAGGAATCAATGATCTAGGGGGATGGTAGGAATATAGTTTTTAGCATCACACAGAGTGCTAATCAGAATTCTCTATTTCTAGGTTTTGTGCCGCCTGTTTCCAGAGCTGGTGTGTCATAATGTGTTGAGAAATGCTATTTAATGTGGTATTTCTGAAAGGTGTGAGACAAACTGATACTTTACAATTTAAATATATCCTTTCTATAACCAGTACAATTAGCTTAGAAACTGAGTTACTTTAACATAAAAACATACTGCCTAGCTAACAAATTCATTAAACATTCAAAATACCACATATTTTGGCATAAGAAAAATCTTAAATCCAAAAGTATGCTTTGTTGCTAAAAACCTAAAATACATTTATCACCAGTAATTTTCTACAGAAAATATTTTAAAATGTAGAAGATATATTTTGGCATGCAATACTGGGAACTATACCTAGACATCTGTTTTGATACCTTAGCATTAAAAATTTACTTTCTTTTTTGGATGTGATTCATGACAGGATAGTCACTGTCTCTGAAAAAGCAACTAAGAATGCTGTCCTTGGAAAATGCTTGAATTTGAGGAATATTTAGGTGTAGATATATTTACTTTTAAGGAGGGAAGTAGCACTTTAATTATTGGATGTCATAATGGGTAGAATACACTCAGAGTGAGCAATCATTTCATTATTTATAGCAATTATAACTTCACAAAATATATAAACAAATTCAATAGGTATTTCAATAATTTTCAAATTTTTTCCAACACCTTGATCTTGAATTTACCAACCTCCAGAATTGAAAAATTACCCAATATCAGATATTTGTTATAGCAGCCCAACATAAGTCTTCTGTCAATGTGGAACTCATAGTTGAAAAAAGATCTGTTGTTTACTTTCCAGAACTGTACAACTAATGAAAGTTTTGAGTTTTCAAATGAAAGTCTTGGGTCTATATTCTCCATTGTTGTCCCAACCACAGAAGTATGCTGGCATCCGAATTCCAGAAGCTAGAGCTTATGCATATTCTCCATAATTCTGTGTTCTCAAAATAATAAGCAAAGTATATGTATATTATCCCTAAAAATATGCTGTATTATAGATGATCAGAAGTTTAATAAAATCTGGTAAACTTTTATAAATTCTGATAGGAAGTTGACCTGAAAATAATTTTAGTGTTCAACATTGAATTAACACTTAATTACATTAATTAAAATAGATTTAAATAAAATAGATTGCATACAGACAGGTATTATCTTAAATGTTCTTATACAATGTAGTTGACAGATACAATTATACATATTTTAATATCAAATATGCACTGTCATTTGAAATAAAATACATTAAATTGATTCAATTTTATCACTCTAATTAAATTATAACTTATTTCTATAATTAACATTTTCATTAAACCTGTATCTTGTGCAATTTATAATATATTTTCTTACTCATTCTACAATATTATGTAGCTAACTCAGTAATGGAGAGATTTTTCTATCCAAATTTACCATATTTGATTTTTACTAATACTTCTAATGCATCAATCATAGTATTCATTTTAAACTTGGAGAAGGCAGAATTTGATATCTCAAATCCTTGACTTTGTAGCACTACACAGAATAAATCTTTACATGTTCCATTTTTGCTTCATTATAATATCTGCACATAAAAAGGTGGAAAGTGAATAGATAATTTTATTTCAAGCTCCTTGTTCAACAGTGCTGTGTAACATTTCAGCAGACACCCTGTTCACAGCTCTGGCTCCATGACACAGCGCAATACCTTGGCAGGAAGTAATTTTATTCATTTATGAGTAAGTGACATACAGGCATGTTTAAAAGTAGTAGAAGTAAGCTGAGTTAGCAGTTAGCAAAATATTCAAAATATCTGAAAAACCTTTTAATACACCAAAACATTTCAGTTTCATTTGCAAAAGAACTAACATACAAAAAAAAAAAGTCATGGTTTATGCCAACAGAGTCAGTCATGGCTTAACTTGGAGAATACGGTCTTATTTCTCCAAGTTTAAGATTTTAAACAGAATGGTGATATCTAGAATGCTGGGTTACACTGCAATCAGGAAGATGTAAAGCTGCAAGGGAAAGTTGAGGTGAAACCCTCCCGCAATTGCAGAGACTGCCTTCTCCTCAGAACGTGTGGCCCTGTGAGGGGTGTGTATCAAGACAGCTCTTCTGATTCATGCTCGTCAGTAGCATGACTACTCCTCTCTCTCTCTCTCTCTCTCTCTCTCTCTCACACACACACACACACACACACACACACACACGTGAATGACAGCCCCAACTATTGAATACATCATGTATCTCAGTTATTTTTAAGGCTGCAAATGTATTAATCCTTGTTTTGGCTATAAAACCTCTTGAGTCGGCTATTGTTAGCCATATTTTATTTTATTTTATTTCATTTCATTTTTTTTGCAGTACCAGGGATCAAATGCAGGACATTGTACTTGCCAGGCACGCACTTATTCCACTGAGCTATATCCCCAGCCCCTATTAGCCACATTTTAAAACTGAGAAAATTGATTCTTCCAGGGGTTTATAACTTCCTTAAAATCACACAAGCATTTAGAAGTATGATCACAAGTCATTCAGTACTCACAGTCCAGATCTAAGATTTGCATGCCTTTCTGTTGTAATGTCTTGTACACAGCTACTCGACATGTAACATATTCATATGTACAGGTAGATACACATTTTATGTCTCTTGGATGCAGCACATCACTGTTAAACATGAAAATAAATTATTCCTTCAAAAAGGCTTGTTGTTTTCTACATCCAGTCATTATTATAGGTTCGTAGTAGAAAATGATGGAAAATAATTTTGAAGGAAAAGCTATTTTACCACTATTGAAGCACTTTATTTAAGACTTTCACAGTGTCTATGCATAATACCTTATACAGAGATTGTTTCCCATTCAAACACAGCAGGGATTACAGTTGGGGATTTATAACGGATGAATAGAGTGAAAAGAGGCCGTGCACAGAAGGTGCCAAGAAAAGACGTAATGCATAAGAAAGGCATCCTGCCACACGGAAGCGTGAGGACTTCTGTTTGAGGAGGTCCGTAGTCATCACAGGCCAGGGGAGGTGATAAGGAATTTGGTCATAGCTGGATGAAGAGAGAATTTTCTCTAAACTGATTTAATAGAATCCTGCACAAACAAGCAAGGCTGGTTAAGGTCCGCTCTCAAAGAAGAAGCTGCGGAGCCAAGACGGCAGAGACAGCTGAACTGTTCCAACACAAGAGTCAAGGGTCTGTCGAGCTAAAGGATGCGGTGAGCCTTCAAACCCTAAACTCTGGAGATAGGGATATTAACAAATTAACAATCATGCCAAGGTAACAGCCGCAGCTGGCGTCGGGATTGGGAAGAGAAGAGGGCCCTGTCTCGGGGAGATGGTGAGAACTGGCTAACGCTGGGAGTGGCTTTACATGAACTGTTGGCTAAAGAGGCCGATTTGAGGGCACGACGTATGAACATCTTGCATGTGCTTCACCCCGGTGTCTGGCTGCATGTGGGTGCTCTCCAGTGATAGTACTCAGCGTCCTGAAGTACACTGGGGAGATCTCCCAGCAGATCATGGACTCCATCGCAAAATGAGACTGTCACTTATTACTGTAGTTTAAACTCAACACTGTACCTAAAATATTAGAGTTGACACCAAATAAAGCTGGACATTATGACAAAAATATAATAACCATCATTAATTTTTCCATGCAGTGAGAAAGAAATAATAACTTCCTACTTCTGCTTTATGTTTTGTCTTTGCAATGTTCCTTCACAAAGCAATACATGCATATTTAAAAGTTCTTAATCAAAAGTTGTTGTAACTTACGGCAGGAAAAGTATGAGCACCTGGGATGCTTTCATTCATGAAAAGAGCACATGAGCACTTCGGTGTTCATCGGAACACTGTTTTCTAAGTTTGCTCTTGTATTTTAAATTATGAGATCCAGGGTAATAATTTAAAGGAAGCACTTTGTCCTGACACATTCAACTATACAGACACATGACAGTTTTCTCTGGTACTTTTTGAGGCCTAGCTCATGTGTTTTCTGTGTCTACGCATGTCAAACAAAACCTCCCTAACCCAGTTACAAAGTAACACCATATAGTAGTTTTCATATAAAATTCAATAATAATAAAGTTTGAATTTGAAATCTGATTAATAATGTTCTATGAAGAAGAGCTAAAAGGGAAAAACCAAGTAATTCCAAACCTTATTTATGCATTATACTACTTAACCTGAGAAATAATATATGCAAAATTATTTAAGTGAAAATCATAAACATACATTTGCCGCTAAATTATCATCTATATCACATGGGCAAACAAAAATGTAATGAGAAATGTATCCAGATGACAAAAGGATAACTTCCTAGTATGTTCTTTGACAGACCGGCCCGAAAATACATAGTGAACAAAGGGGCCGGAGCTTCCTTGGTGTTATGATTGAAACACTTCATGTCTGAAATAATTGCTGGTCTAATAATAAAATTTTCTCAGTGTTCATCATATTTAATTCTAGAAGTATAAAAAATATCTGATTGTGGGTTAATTAATGCATATTCAGATAAAGGCTGGGAATATTTCAAGTTATTTCCTCACACAGCCTTCTCTCCCTTCTCTAAAAGACTACAAAGGACAGCCACTCCGATAACATTGCCCGAATTTGGTTGTGAGAGCAACAGTGGGGTTTATTAGCCATGAAATGGAGGTGCACTCTTGCCAAGCACCAGCTTTGACCACAGAGAATGATCATTACTTTGTATTACAATCCACTTTGCTTTCTGACTTTTGAGAATGCATTTGAAAATAATGTATGGGAAATTACATTAATATAAAAGATAGTGTGAAAACATGTAGAATATGAGGAATAAAATATGCAAGCAAGAACTATAAATGTGTAAAGGGATACATATACACACGTACAAATGTCAGATTAAGAATATTTAAATTGAAATGACTACTATAATTTAAAGATATTTGTTTTCTCAGATAGTATTGGATTACTCATAAAACTTGCATAAATGAAATTTCTTTTTGAATTTATTTTACATTAGAAATTATGTGAGTACTGACTTAATATGTACTATACTATATAGTCTTCATCTTTAAAGCATATATATATATATATATATATATATATATCAGTAATGACAGTTTGGAAATTTATGCTTGTTTATAATAATAACTAATTAGCTGTGATGTAATTCATTTTCTTTTTGGCCTTACAAATCATGCTATATTTTAAGAGTATCTGCTAAAAAAGAAACCAATTTGGCCTCCACTTTTAAAAAATATGAGATGAACAGTCAATTATTATTATTATTTTATATTATATTATATTATACATTTTATATTATATATATATTTTATATTATATTATATTAATAATAATTATTATTATTTTATAATGCTTTTGACATTGCTTATTAACATTATGCTAGAAGAATCAGTTAAACACATTTAGGAAAACTTTTGTTTTAAAACTGACAGATTTCCCAATTCTGCTGATGGTATAAATGATGTTCTATAGCTCATCAATAATTGTCAGTGTGGTAAGTTATGATCTTTATATTGCTGATCTACAAAAAGTTACTGACCAGGAGCTTGAAAGTGTCGTCACTTATCACATTGATCATCTGATGGAGGCAGGTTGTGGGGTAATAGTCACTAAACAGAGGAAAATGGTAACGCAGGGTGAAGGAAAAGAACTAGGGAAAAACGTAAGTATCTTGTAGAAATTTAAAGTAGACAGGAGCAAGGTATGTCAAACCACTCTTCTACTACCTGATGCCAAGGTGTCTAATTGAAAAACTGCTTTTGATGACCAAAAACAGAGACTTTTACTATGAAAGCTTGTGGCCAAAGTCATAGGAACAGAAAACAAACGAAAAACTCACTAAATCTGTGCTATTGTGCTGTAATATAAGAAGAAAACAAAACCATAAATGGTAACATTTCAGCAGATGCAAATTCTATTATATAAAATTTAAAGTGAACAGACAGAAATGGACAAAACACTGAAGTGTTCCTTGTTTAGACAAAACTCAACAAATAAACTGTGGAGAAACGTAGAAATCTTAGAAATTAAAAAAAAAAAAAACCTAAACTCACAGGGGGATAAACCAAAACCTGTTCATAAGAGAAACGTGGAATGGAGGATAGCAAGTGAGAAGCGGACATGTGTCAGACATAATACGGGAGACACAGGCGTATGAGGAGTTACAGGATCGGCTCACGATGGCCCCCGCGGTCAGGTGTGGCAGAGCCGGCGCATCCGCACCCTGGAGACTGAAGGATCCAGCTGAAGGCCTAGAGCTCACTGCAGTGTCCCATGCGAGTCCGTGTCAGGGTGCCCAAGGATCTGGGCTGGAAGCTGAGGGGTCTGCTGCGCTGTGATCCAGGAGACCACATGAAGGCGAAGGCAGGGCCTGGGGTCCCTCGAAAGGAGCAGAATCGTATCTGTCCTTCTTCTCTGTTCATGCCATCCAGGCAGAAGCTGCCTCGGGTGGGTCTCCAGCTCCCTGCGGTGTGCAAATGCTCGGCCAGCGCAGCTGTGTTTCTCCTGTTCAGGTAGCTACACTCACCACAACATTGAAAGTACACACTTCACAAGCATGTATGAGCGTGTGATAAGGGACGTTAACATTCCCACCTAATTTCACTTTAATAGACAGCATGCAGGATTTGAATCTTTTTCTTTATATTCATTTTATTGATTTACTAATACACATTTACATGTCCATTACAGGTAATGTTTGCATTTTATCATTTTTATATTTCTAACTTTTAAAAAATTTTCCAAAGTATAAATCTGCATTGGACTGAGGGAAATAGTCATTATCTCAAATTATCTCAAGACACATTATTTGTATTACTCAAAATTATTATAAACACACATTACATATTTCATAATGATACCGAAAGTTAACCAACAAATATATTTATTAGTTATATTGTAAACAAAAATGAGTGATATAGTTTATATAAGTAAATAAATCCTAAGTGGGGCATCAGTACTGGCCGATGATGATAAAGTGTCATTAGCTAAATTATAATTTGAACTAGTGTCTTTGCATTCAAGATTAAAATAAAATGCATAAAACATAGAAATAAATTAAATAACCATTAGTATGCAAAGTGATGCTAAATAGTGCGATTACTTACACTTTGAGGAAAGTTTGAGATTCGTAACCAGCCAATCTCAGAATTTTTAAAAAGATCTTATTTTTCCTTTCCTCCACTTACAGCACACTGAGCAGGTCTGTCTGTGTTTCTCTCAGCGTCCCACTGTGAAAGTGTGAAAAGACCTTCTCCTCTCAGAGCTTCCTCTCACCACTCCTGGTGCGGTCCATGCACAGTTGCTTTGCTCTTGGGGCTAAACTTTCCCTTCTTTTTTCTCAACTCAGAAGCTCAGTCACTTTATTTACTTTGCTTTACCTGATTAAATCAACATGCACCGTCTCAAAATGTTACCTAAGAAAAACTATACTCTTCGAGATGTTTGCAAAAAGGTCAACAGGCAGAAACACTGCAGGGCCACAGAGCAGTAGAGTTTTGGGGCAGGAAAGAAATATTTTTAGTTATTTATCGTCACCCTGGAGAAAAGGAAGTTGACTATGAATATTCATGTGGTAAAGTGTTTATTATGTTATATAAATAAGACTTTCAGACTCACCTGTCCTGAATTATTAAAAATGTATTTCTCATATATCAAATTAACTGAAATTAAATAAATCACTGATACTCAACATTTATATGTGATAGAGGAGAGAAAACATTCTCTGTTCATTTCATCTATTGCCAGAGATTTTAGTTATCTTGAAGGGATCAGTGCAAGAATGAGCTTCTTCTGGGCTGAGTAAAATTTAATTTCCTTTTAATATTAGGAAAATGATATACAATAGATATAGTTTACTTGGCTTTTGGTCACTGGTAGATGAAAACTATTATTTCAACACTCTCTAGATTTTGTATGTTATTCCTAGGCCCTAAGAGGCCATCATCTGGCCTAAATTAGGAGTAAATCCTTCTAACTCAGGGTCAAAGTGTTGAACTCAGTATCCTCATTTTTAAAAAAAGTTAAAGAAGTTCAAAAATTAACAGGAAACTTCTCAAATATAAGACCCTTGAGTTTTTATTTCTGTATCTAGAGAGAGCGGTCACAGTGACAATTATTCTACTACGAGAGCTCTTAGCCACCTGTTCAGGTGTGAGTCCCTCGTATTTGCACAGGGAGGTGCTGAGTGCGATCTCAGGGCATGGATCGGGTGCTGTGTTATCTCAGGAGTTTCGCACCTTTAGAACTGGAGGAGTGGAACATCAGTTTGGTTAATTACTTGTATAGGACTTGCACCAAAATGGGCTCAGTCAGATTGCTACCTAAAAATGAGTGATTTCCCTTCCTATGACATTATTTCCTTGTTCTTCTTGAGCATGTGCAAGAATTCTAATGAGATTAAGTATTCATCAGACTGCAGAGCTGTTAAAAACACTGGTTGTTTATGTGAGACACGCCAGTTCAGTCAGAAGGGATTAATACTTTTTTGCCCTTGCCCTGTCCATGCCCAAAGGTAAGATATTTAATATATCTAATTGAAACACAGACGGCATTCATAACGGTCACCATCCGTGCTGAACTTGCTCAGTGTACACTGTATGAATAAATTCAGTATTAATGTGAACTCTGTGAAGTGGGTCCTATTATTACTCCCATTTTTTGGATGAAAAGCAACCAAGGATCATATTCATTTTATCCAAGACCCTGAGGCTGATAACCAGCAGATTCAAGTTCCGGGTCTGACTTGAGTGATTCCTTGTACTCAACATATAAATGGCCTAAAGCAAACAATAAAGGAATCCTTACTTTCTTTTTGGTCTGAGAAAAGTAAGGGCATTTGAAACTTGTCTCTGAAACACATCTTTTGTGTTCCCAAGACTCTTGCCAAGTCAAGAAAATATTGTTAAGTAGACAGAAATCATATATTCCAAATAAATATTATGCAGAGGACTTTGTGAAGTGGGCAAATTGATTTTACCTGTTGAGATTACTCTCCTGCCTGTACACTAAATCAGCTGTTCCTTGGATGCTGTTCTCAACAGTAGTGGCAACAATTCAGCAATATCACTGTTCATACGTTCATTCTATGATACCCTTTCCCCTCTGTGACCAGCTACAAGAAAAAATGTACTAATGAGTTAACACTCTCAATTATTTTGTTACTATTATGGGAAACTTAAACTATCAGTAAAAGCAAGGTACTCAAGCTCCAATTCATCTATTCGCTCCTTTCTATACTAGAAATAGTTGTGCATTTCAATCATGCAACTTGATTGAGAGACTTTGATATGTTAATGGAGTAACATTGAATAATTTCATAATTAATATGTCACAACTTCCTCTTATGTAAAGCAATGATGGAAAGTTATAGAAATTCAATTTATACATAAATTTGCTTATCTATACTTGTCTTCACTTCATAAATAACTTCCTGACTTTTGACACACTCATTATGGGAATTATCAAGATAGGTTCCATGGAAATGGCTTATTTTATTAACATACTAGAAATAAGTGCATACATGCTATCAGAAATTTCACACACACTCATGCATATTCACACACACACACACACACACACACACACACACACACATACATGGATAACACGAAGGAGATGGAATAAGGGGGTAATACATAAATGAGACTGAGTCACAGTGAATAGTTAGACAATTTGAGACCAAGTAGAGAAATGGATTGAGGAGGAGGGAGTGTGCTATTATGACAGATACGGCTTTCACCTCAAACAATATGTGAACAGAAAATTGGCTATTGGAGTTTTCAAAATAGATGTCATTACTGACCTTCACAAGAGCAGTTCTCATAGAGTGATGAAGTAAATAAGGTGTAGGAGGGCAGAGGAACGTAATTGGAAGCAGAGTACAAAAGCAACTCACCTGAAAAATTTTGCTATCTCTTTTGGAGCCAAAGAAAGACAGGACCATAAATGACAAGAGAAAGTTATCAAGTGAAAATTATGTGCTTCTGAGAGACGTGAGAACTCCTCAAGCAATGTCTATCAAATAAATAAGACAAGGTTAGCTCACATGCATAAATGGAGATTGTTTGCATCAGAGCATTGAAATTTCAACTGTGATCAAAGGTAGAGAAACTATTTGCCTATACTGAAAATAAACTGGTTGTACTTATTAGAGTGAACAAAGTTGTTATGACATCCACCTTCTTTGTCAAGTAGCAAACAAAGAGATTAGGTAGCTACAATGTTAAAGCAGCTGGTGTGGTGTAAGTAGCAGAGAAGTCTAAAATAATTACTTGATAGTTATACAATTTGTGGACTGGAAATTTCCACAAGTAGGTTAAAGACTCCACTGGAAATCTGTAGGCATGAGGTTAAGGTAAGAAAGGTTCATATGGTTTCACATTTCCCATAAATTCTTCTGAAAAAGTACAAACTGTAAAGGTGCCATGAAAATAACTTACAAAACTACCTTTACATATTTCTAATTAACAATACTTCCTAAGAACTATGACATGAAAAAAACAGTGTAGTCAAAACTGTACAGGAAGCTGAGGATATAGCTCAGCAGCACAGCACCTGCCTGTCAAGAACACAAAAAAATGCGCAAGATTAGTACAGCTATATGTGAAAAAATTCACATTGTTTGGTTAGGAGCCGTGGTCAGAGGTTCTAAAACAGGACAACAGTTATATTAAGAATTCATCAATGGATTCTCAGTGGACATGTATTTATTTGGCAATATTAGTAAGTAAAAAAATAAATAGACAGGACCAGGGACTCAAGAAATGGATGTTAATTGAGAATATAGATTAGGAAGTTGTCTGCATATGGGAAGTGATTTAAGAAGTTAAAATGCTTGATGTGATAAAAGGGGCCCATCAATGATGAGAAGAAAGTAAGACCCAGGACCAAAGGAAACAGAGCCCGTGTGTTACGAGGTCATCAGATGGTAACCACCCAGTTAGCCGTATGCCAAAGAAAGACAGCCAGATTTGTATCAAGACACAGGAACTGAATATTCCAAATATTCAGCTGTGGTAGGGTAGAATCTGTATCAGTCAAGTTAAAAAAATGGCCAAGTACTCCAAAGAAAATGTAATATTCTAGGTTAGTAGCACATTTAGATCTCACCAAAATGTACACTTTCAAAGGCAGGAGAATAATATTAATGAGAAACTATGAGAAAAAGGCAAGTAAAATTTAGATATAGTCTGAAAAATGTGACCTTGGTCATTGTATGCAAACCACAGAGTACAGTTATCCAAACCTAGAGAAGCAAAGTCCTCACAGAGATGTTATTCAGCATCGGTACTTCTCAGTTCCACTGGAATAGTATTCCAGAAGAGCATCTTGGGAAGTGAGTTGGGTAATCCGCAGCTTCTTATTGCCCCTCTCCCAGGACACTGACAGTTGTGTTCATTGATACATCTGCAGGCTCTGCGGCAGACACTGTGTCCCACCACAAAAGGTTTCAATTTGTAGATTTCAACTGTCTCCATTCAAGACCATTATCTTATTTTTCCTTTTTTTATTTTAGAGAGGAAAGGACAAAAGCAAAATAACAGAAACAAAACAACACAAACAGAATAAAAATGTACAGAATTTCAAAACAAGATGATAGAAAATCAACAATGGTTGTATTATTTATGATTATCTTCAAAGTGGTTGCTCTGATTACCAGATATAGGTATACAAAACTGGTCAATTAAACATTAGAAATTAGTAATATAATTGTCTTAGCTATCTTGTGTATATACACGTTTCCTTTCCTTCTTTCTTTCTTTTCTCCTTTCGCTCAACCCACTGGTTCTTTCCTATTGAGCAATTTCTTTCACTTTCACAATATCTATTGTACCTTTCAGATTTTATTTACATTTTCAGGTTCTTACAGTAGGGAGACAATATGGTGTTTATACATGTGACTCTGATTTATTTCACTTATAAGTATGGTCTCTAGTTGCATCCATTTACCTATAGAAGCTTTGAGTTTAGCTGTTTTTATAACTGAGTAATAATCCATTGTATAAAAAATATCATATCATATTATCCACTCCTCAGTTGATGTGTTATTTGCAATATTTTGCCATGACAAGTTGTGCTCCTATAAACATCGGTGCACATATATTGCTGTGGTATGATATTTTTAATTCTTCTGGGAAAATACCCAGAAGGGGAATAGCTGGGTTAAATGGAACCTCTAATTCTAATTTTTTGAGGAATCTCCAGACTGATTTCCAAAGAGGTTGCCCCAGTCTACACTCCCACCAACAGTGAAGAGGGTCTCCTTTTTCCCCACAGCCCATCCAGCATTTGTGGTTGGCTGATTTCTTGATGGTAGCCATTCTTACTGGGGTTAGATGTGGAATCTCAGTGTTGTTTAGATTTGCATTTCTCAAATGACCAATGCTGTTGAACATTTTTTCATGTATTTATTTACCATTTGTATTTCTTCATCTGAGAAACGCATATTCATCTCAGATGCCCATATTTTGATTGGGTCTTTGAATTTGGGGGGTCTTTTCTTCAGTTCTTTATATGTTCTAGATAAAAGTACTTTGTCTGAGGTACAGTTAGCTAAAATAATTTCCCACTCTGCGCATTATCTTTTCATTCTATTGATGATTTCTTTTAAAGTACAAAAGCTTTTTAATAGGCATCATCTTGTTTTTAAAAGCCTTGCAACACATCATAGCCTACCTATGGTTGAAACTTTTTTCAAGCACCTGGTTCCTGAACAAGGAGGGATTTTCCTATTAAAGATTTGCTCGGACAAGTAATTTTCCTTTCTAATTAGCTCACATGGAGTTTCCAAAAGTACTTTATTTGCATTCACACAAGCACCTGAAGACTAACCACTTAAAATTTCACATTAAATTATTAATAATTATCTCTCAATGGTATAACCCACCAGGAGCTAACAATAAATATAATATTTTATTTATGACCAGATTTTCCATTCAAAATAGCGTTTTTGCTTTGGCTGTGATCATAATAATGCCAAGAGATACTACTATGCGGCTTCTCTTTAGTTAGACTTATTAGGAGTTTCTCCATATCTGATACAGGTCCTTTTTCATATTACATCAATCTTGTTGCTTTCAATACCCCTGATTCTTTATATATTCCATCACTTTGTTTCTGCTTTTCAACAAGGTGGCTGTGCTGGAATGGGTGTACAAGGCTTGAATTTCTACCGTGTAGTGCTTTGTTTTTAATTCTATTTTGAAGTCAACATATCAAGGTGACATCTTACTGGTGATATTTGCTTTGGATTTTGCATACCTAGAGACCATAATGAACAAAATAATATGCTATTATATCATACAAAAAGGAAAATAACACAATTAAAAGACTTGGTCTATGAAGTTGTTCCCAGTATAATATAGCATAATGTTTTACACTAAAATTTTAAGCAATAAATAAAAGAAGTGCTCCTAAAATTAATAAAAACATACAGTGTTAGAAAACTTACCATCCCTGTAAAAATATTTAAAGTTGTTTAAGTATTCAAATTTTCAAAAAGAAAAGTTTTATCTTCGCTCACAGTTTCAGAGAGCTCATGTCATTAGTTCTGTTGCTCAATTAATTGGACCAACAACTGGTCCTGTCGGTTTGTACCTGAGAATAGGTAGCGCACTATGGAGAAGCTGTGTGGTTATGCAAAGCTACTCACATCAAGCCTGGAAACCCAAAAGAAATAAAGAGGAAGAGGCTGGCATCCCATATTCTTTTTAAGGCAACGTACCCCGTGACCGGAATATTTCCCCTAGGCTCCACTGATAAAGCCTCTACAACCGTCTGACAGAATTAAACTAGAGGCCAGTTTAAGCTGGAAATTAACTGGAGTTAATTTGTACCAATACCACTCAGTAAAAATGAAGTCCGGCAACTAAATTGTTATCACTATGAAGGATTATGTAGTGTATCTAGAGATATTATACACGTATATGAAGAAGTGCAAGTGCAATGTATTTTGTCTATACTAGCCTTGCTGTGTACATATGAACAGTGCCCTGTACTATGACATCACAAAGGCAATAGGTGTTTTTGTGCTTCATTATTATCTAATGAGATTATCTAATGAGACTATCTACTATAATACATGGGGTTGGCCATTGACATATCATTAAGGGGCACTTGGCTATACTGCATTTAGAATTTTGTTACTCATTGGAGTATGAAAACTACAAGCTTCTGAAGTTATAACAGTCTTTATAAGCTCATATAGAAGTAACATAATATTTTCCATATGTATTTTTAAGAAGGTAAATCTTGGAAAATTAAATACAAATTTGGAACTATGAATATAACTGTAGAGACCATATTCATAAGTGAAATAAACAAGACCTCCATGTGTAAGCAACGTATTGTTTGACTAGTGTAAGAACCTAAAAGTGAATAAAAATATGAATTATGAATATTTCTTTAATGAATAATTGATATTGATAAATATTGCAATGCCGCTAAATCCATTCAAAATTTTATTTGTTAAATTAAAACAGTCTTATATGAAAGAGATGTTTTTGAAATTCCCAAATGAAATAAAGAAATCTGCTGAAAAATTTTCTACTCATTTAAATGAAGGAATATAGAAACATTCTGTTTTAAGAATGTAAAAGTTTTGCAACACATTTTGATAATACATTTCAAAGAAGTACTATTTTGGTCTGTCACATTTTTCTCTTTAGCAAAATTAAACCTAGCTAAACTTGTAAGTATAAGGTGAACAATTTCTAAAAAACACATGTTTGAGAATATAAGAAATATCTCCTTTCTTTCACATACTATTTTCTCAGTTAACTGTATTAAAGAAGTTTTTTAATAGTTCACAATGCTGAGTGAAATAGTGATGGAAAATAAACATAATTATTGTTAATGAAAATTTAGCTGTCCTTTACACTAGATGGCTTTCAACTACTATTGGTATATCCTGAGGAAGTGCTTTACCCTTCAACTGATGACTCTAAGATTTTAGAGTCCCTTATGACAGACATTAAAGGGAGACTGAAAAAGTGGATGACTTACATTAGTATGAAATATATATATTCCCTACTCTTCGGCTAGGTGACATACTAAAGGGACTAGTCAGTGGGAAGCATAAACTATCTTTGTTTTTATTACTGTATAATCTACCTCTATCTCACAGTGTGCTTTTTTGAATCTCTCTGATCTACATTTGGAAATTTAATTATAGTTTCAATTCTTATTAGACTATGTTTTCAGATAAACTCTAGCTGTTAAGATACTTGTATGTGTGAATTGTTTATTTTTAATCCATTCATAACCATTTTCTCTTGACAGATTTTCTTCTGAGTTGCTTAACACTCTAAAATTTTAACTACCTAAACCTGTGTGCTACAGATGCATCTCTGCTCTTCCAGTTTAAGGGTGGACCAGCCCACACCCAGGGATGTAGCGAGGAGGGAATGCGAGCACTTCTGGTGCACTGATGCACCTATGAAAATATAAGGTATACCCACTTCCAAACTATTGCTCAATTCATATAATAAGTTAGTTGTATATAGGAGGAACATTTTGGAGTCAAACTGCCTGAATTTACAGTCCATTTGTACTATCAAGTCCATAGGGTGTGGCAAATTCCTGGGGACTTTTGAGTGTGGCTTGTTATAATTTGGAGCAATTACATGTTTTCATTTATTAATGTAGCTTATGAAAGTAAGTAGATAAAATGAATCTGAGTACAAAATAAAGTAATATTTCAAATTTAATTCATCCTCTTTTATTAGGATTTGAAATTTAGGAAACACACTTTTTTTTTCCATGTCATAGTTTTAAATGTTTCTATGTTTTTGTGACTAATATTTAAATATATGGGTATATTTAATGGAATAATTTTAAAATCTAGTGTACTCCTATACTATTCTCTTGTTTTATTGAAATACACCTTTGAAAATATTTGTATTTGAGATCAATTGAGAGCTGGAGCCATTTTTTGGATTACTATGCATAGTTCCTTCAGAATATAGAGATGATGATCTATGCCTTTCGGGGAATAAATGACTAAGACCTAGATTCCCAATTCTAACAGCAAAAGTGTAACTCTGACTTCAAGCCTAAACACAGTCATGAATATTCCAAGGTCTTTCTTGGCCAACCACTCCTATTGACTTGTACTTCTTATCTGGTGGAGTTGACCTTCACTACAGGATTTCAATGCCTGTGTATGTTTTATCTTCATAGTTAACACTTCAGTAATGACATTTCCTTGCTTGAGAAGTAACCCTTTGGGAAATATCACTCGGGTGATAAATGAGTTTTTATATTTCCAATAAAAATTCTGTTTCTTTCCTTTCCATTTCTGTTTCAATCTAACACAGAGATATATTTAGTAATTCTAGCTAAACATGATCGGAAACTTTCTTCTGTTTGTGTGCCTCCTAACAAACTATAGAGTCTCATCTATAGCAAATCATAAAGTAATTTATTGAAGTATATTATTTTATTTACACTTTTGTATAACTGTCTCACTTTCTACTAGTTCTCTTAATTCTGAAATGTTACATATTCTAATTATAAATATGTACTTTTATCATAAAAAGCAATTTTCAAGCAGAACAATGAGGCTGTACAAAGCTAATTTTACTCTGTTAAAGAAATAATAAATTCTCTTGTTACAATCCATAACATCCTTAGTGCAATGTAATTTGTTATACCTTCATCAAATGTAGATTATTAAACATTATTTTATCATTGACTACAATAAAATACAAACAATGCAACAAATCATAAAGAAGAGTATACACCACAACCAAGTGGGAGTCATCCCAAGGATGTAGGGGTGGTTCAATATATGTAGATCAATAAACACAATATGCCATATCAACAGAGCCAAATCAAAAATCACATGATAATAGAGGCAGAAAAGCTTCTGATAAATTCAACACTCATTCATGATAAAAAAAAATCTCTACAGAAAATTGGAATACATGGTCTTTACCTCAATCTGATAAAAATCATCTATGACAAAACACTAGCCAACATCATACTGATATGAGACAAGGATGTCTACTCACACCACTCCATTTCAGTATAAAATCTGGAAACAGCCAGAGCCACTAGACAAGACAGAGAAATAAATCGAATGTGAATAGAAAAGGAAGAAGAGAAATTATCATTATTTACAGATGACATGATACTTTACATGGAAGACCAAAAAACCTCTAGCAAAGGACTTCTAGATTTAATAGCCAAATTCAGTAGCATCACTGGATACAAAGTAAACACTCAGAAATGAGTAACATTCCTGTACACAATCAACAAACTCACTAAGAGAGAAATTATGGAAACCACACCCTTCAAAGAGCATCCAAAAAAAGGAAATACTTAGGAGTAAATCTAACAAAGGAAGTAAAAGATCTATGCAGTTAAAATTACAGTACTCTGAAACAAGACACTGAAGAGGATTTCAGAAAATAGAAAGATATTTCGTGCTCCTAGATAGGAAGAAAGAACATAGTGAAAATGGCCACATTCCCAAAATGGTTATACTGATTCAATGTAATCCAGATCAAAATACCATTAGTATACCTAACAGATCTAGACAAAACATTCCCAAAAGTCAACTAGAACCACAATAGACCTAGAATCGCAAAAGCAATCCTGGGCAACAGAAGAAAGACAGGAGGCATCATAATCCCTGACTTTAAATTATGCTACAAAGCTACTGTGATAAAATCACATGGTACTGGAAAATAAAGACCTGAGTATCAATGGAACAGATTAGCAGATACAGACAAAATTACAAACACACTCAGTCACCTTATCTTTGACAAAGGGGGCCACACACAAACTAGAAGAAAAATAGTCTCTTTAATAAATTATGTTGGAAAACTGGCTTTACACATGCTGAAGATTAAACCTAGACCCATTTCTTTCACCAGGCACTAAAATAAAGTCAAAATGGATCAAGGATCTAAATATTAAAATAGAAACACATTCTACTGGCAAACAAAGTAGGCAGAAATCTTGAAGCATGGGAGGCAGAGGGTTCATGAAAAAAAATCAAAGTACACAGGAAATATTTCAAAGAATCAACAGCTGGAATCTCATCATATTGAAACGTTTTTGTATACCCAAAGAAATCACCAACAGAGCAAGAAGAAAACCCATAAAATGGGAACAAATTTTAGCCAACTGTAAATCAGAAAATAGACTTCTATCTAGAAAATATAAAGGATTAAAAAAATCAGGCCCCCTAAATTAAAAGACCTAATCCAAAAACTGCGTATCTGAGCTGAGTATGCATTGATCAGATGAAGAAATGAAAATGGTAAATAAATATAAAAAATATTCGGCATCACTGTTCATTTAAGAGATGCAAATGTAAACGGCACTGAGATTCCATCTCACCCAGAAAGAATTGCTTTTTCAAAAAATCACCCAATAATGAATGTTGGAGGGGCTATGGGGAAAAAGGAACTCTTCTTCACTGTTGGTGGGAGTCTAGACTGGTATAATCACTGTGGAGATACCTTGAAAAAACTAGGATTAGAGGTCTTTTTAACCCAGCTCTTTCCACTTGGCATATTTTTCCAGAAGAATTTTTTTTTGAGACAGGGTCTTGCTACACAGTTCAGGCTGGACTTGAGCTCACTTTGTAGCCCAGGCCTTGCAATGATCCTCCTGCCTCAGGCTCCCAAGTGCCGGGATTACAGGCGTGCACCACAATGCCCTGCCAAAGTTGTTGAGACCGTCTTTTTTTGTTTTTCGTATGAGGAGTTGAACTCAGGACCTTGTGCTTACCACACAGGTGCTTATGCTGCTGAGATATATCCCTGGCCCTTTTCCAGAAGAATTGAGAACACCATATCACATTCTTATATGTGCACCCATATTTATCACAGTACAATTTGTCACTGCAAAATCTTGGAAACAACACAAATGCCCATTAATTGAGAAATGGATGAAAAGTTGTGCTATTTTTATTCGATTGGATATTGCTCAGCTATAAAGAGAGATAAATTCGAGGTTTCATAAGTAAATAGATGCAACTAGACACCATTCTCATAAGTGAAATAAATCAGTCCCACATATGTAAAGATCATGTTGTGTCCCTAGAGTAAGAAAATGAACATATAAATAAAATCTAAAAAGTACAATAGATATTGTGAAAGGAAAGAAATTGCTCAAAAGAAAAGAACAACTGGGTTGAGGGAAAGGGGAAAAGAAATAAGGCAGGAGGCCACATTTATCTATTGTCCATCTCTCTATCTCATTTCTCTATTATAGCTGATTGTACTACTCATTTCTATTGGTTTATTGAAAGGAAGAGTTAATACTTAATGTTTTTGACCAATTTTGTGTGCTTGTATATGATCATCTGAACAAGTATTTTGAAGATAATAACATGCAATTTAAAAACTATTGTTGCTTTCCTACCTTGTTTGGATATTTTGTACTGCCTTTAATTTTTTTGGTTTTATCTTTATTTCTTTATTACTTTCCTTTTTCATTTCTAAAGATAAAGAGAGAAAACACATTAACAAACGAACAGACATAACCAAAACAACAACCACATAACAGAAACAATACAGAGTTTCAGACAAGGTGATAGGAAATTAACAATAGTTTTGGTATTACATGTTGTTGTCTTCAAATTAGTTACTCAGTTAAACATATATAGGCATGTAAGATTGATCAAACAATTAAACATTCATTATCTGTTCCTTTCAATAAAGTAATAGAAGTTGCTGATATGACTCATTTATCCTGTGTGTGTGTGTGTGTGTGTGTGTGTGTGTGTGTATGCATATATATTCATTTTTTCCCTTCTTTCTTTTTCTCTTTTCCCTCATCCCGGTTGTTCCACTCCTTCGCAGAATTTATCTCCCTTTCACAATATCTGTTATATCTTTCAGATTTTATTTACTCTTTCAGGTTCCTACACTAGTGAGACGATATGGTATTTAAACATGTGGGTCTGATTTATTTCACTTATGAGTATGGACTCTATTTGCATCCATTTACCTATGAAAGCCTCAAGTTTATCTTTCTTTATAGCTAAATATTATTCCATTATGTAAACATACCACATCTTTCTATCCATTCCTCAGCTGGTGGGCATTTCCTTCGCTTCCATGATTTAGCTATTACAAGTTGAGCAGCTATAACATGAATGCACATATATCACTGTGTTATGATGCTTGTAGTTCTTCTGGAAAAATACCAAAAAGGGAAATAGCTGGGTTGAATAGGACCTGTAAGTCCTAGTTTACTAAGGAAATCTCCAGACTGATTTCCACAGTGCTTGCACCAACGTACACTCCCACCAACAGTGGAGAAGAGTTCCTTTTTCCCCACAGCCTCACCAGCATTTGTTATTGGTTGATTTTTTGATGATAGCCATTCTCTCTGGAGTGAGATGAAATCATGGTATTGTTTTAATTTGCATCTCTAGAATGACTAATGATGCTGAACATTTTTTCATGTATTTATATTGCCATGCATATCTTCATCTGAGAAGTATGTATTTACCTCAGATGCCCATTTTTGGATTGGGTCTTTGAATTTGGGGCAGCTGATTTTTTTTTCTTTTAGTTCTTTAAATCTTCTAAATCGAAGTCCTTTGTTTTAGGCACAGTTGGCTAATTTTTTTTTCTCAATTTGTGGGTTTTCCTTTTACTCTGTTAGCAATTTCTCTAGATGTGCAAAAATTTTTCAATAAGATGAGATCCCGCTTATTGATTTTTTGAAATATTTCCCACGTAGTTTGGTTTCTGTTCATGAACTCTTTCCCTACCCCTATATCTTCAAGATTTTTACCTACTTTCTCTTCCACTAGATTTAGTGTTTCTGTTTTATTTTTATTTTATTTTTTTTTTTTGAGGTACTGGGGATCGAACTCAGGACCCTGCGCTTGCTAGGCAGGCGCTTATTCCACTGAGCTATATCCCCAGCCCCGTGTTTCTGTTTTAATATTTAAATCTTTGATCCATTTTAAATTGAATTTGATACATGGTGACAGACATGGGTCTAGATTCATTCTTCAGCATGTGGTGAGCCAGTTTTTCCAGCACTATTTATGAAAGCGGGTATCTTTCTTCCAGTGATCTCGTTTGGCCCCTTTATCAAAAATAAATTGGGTGAGTGTGTTTGTGGCTGTGGCTGCATCTTCCAGTCTGTTCCATTGATCCTCAGATCTGTTTTTCTGCCAATATCATGCTGATTTTTATCACAGTGGCCTCGTAGTATAATTTCAAGTCAGGGATTGTGATGCCAGCTGACTTGTCTTTGCTGTTTGTTTTTAATTTTATTTAAAATAAAATAGAATAATTTTGATGTTATTAGATAAGAAACTGCAAATATTCACCAGACACTGACTTTGAAGCAGTGATTTTCATACAAATTTTCATTTTATCAATGGCAACTTGAGTGTTTCTTTGTGTTCACTGATCCTAGCAGCCACTTTGGACAATTTCTATGGCAACTTGAGTACCTATTTTGCATTTACAAACTACCAGTTCATAAAGTTTTGTGTATTATTTTATTATGAAGGAATAAGACATATGACAAAAATCTAATGGTTTTAAAAATAAGAGAAGCAAATTTTTTAGGAAGATATAGAGATTTCAAAGAAAGGTCACTAATTTGAGAAAAGTAAGAGTAGGACTTGTTTTATAGTCTCAGTTCATCTTCAGCTTTACTTTCTTGGACCAGACTGACTCCTGACTTCCCAGCAGGTGTATTGTCTACTGTCACATCCTTGACTGTACAAATTCTACTGCCTATTCTGATATGTTTAAAAGAGAAAATGAAATTTATACCATGAATCATAATGGAAGATATTTTTCTTTAATCAAATTCAGTCAAGTTAGCTTAGATAATGTCTTAGTTAACTTTCTCATTGCTGAGAAAAAATCCCAGACATCCAAAGTTAAAGAAGGAAAGGTTTACTTTACCTCATAGTTTTGTAGATGTTTCAGTTCATTGTCAACTGGCTTCAAGGCAAAGAAGCAAGGCATACTAATGATAAAATGAAATAGTCCATGCCAGGCAGGCATAAAGCAGTGAGCTTGCCTGTCTGTCCTTTTATTTTCTATCCAAGCCATCCACCCTGGTGCTGCCCACACCCAGGGTGGGTCCTCTGATTATCCACAGGCAGAGCTATGCCGAAACAGTGTTTCTAATACCAGGCCCTAATCACAGCATCAAACACCCTAATCCAGCCACCTCCAAAACGATCCACCTATAACTACATGGGGATTTAGGGTCATGTAGACACAAGCCACAACAGAAACACTTACCTCTTTATTACTCAGTATGACATAGTCTGTGCAATTATTTTAATGTGTTAAAGAAACAAAAGCCATATGTAGAAATGGGAAGAAGATGTCTATCCTTTCCAAACACATGTAAAAATCACGTGAGGAGCAGTTTCCTTAGGAAAATGACAGACTTCATTTGCAGGACTCAGTAGAGAAGTACACAATTATGGCAGAAAATCGCACTGTTTTTGAAGCTTTTCAGGAAATACAAGTTTTTAAAAGCATAGCTTTGGTGCCGTTTTCCCTCCATCTGCAGTGTCTACCTCAAATATCAAAAATACAATGGTTAAATATATATAATGTGATTTACTTTATATTAAATGGCTGTTGGTACAGATGTAAACTTAGAGGCTTTATATGAGTCCATTTTTCCAGTTTAAATTTTTAGTACTTAGTACTTTGTCAGAATTTAGATAACATTAATTACTTAATTGTGTTCTTTCCGTGGTATAATAAGTGGTCATATCTGACTAAATTTACAGATTCTGAGGCTCAAACTTGGGAATATGGAGTGGAAATATATACACAAACATGTTTTCACAAACATACATTTATTTCTCTGTGCATTGAGAGATAGGGAGATAACAGATTGGTGCATATATATGTGTATATACATACACACAAACACACACATAAGTATATAAATAAGCTCATTAAAATAAACTCATTACGTTAAAGATTCAATCACAAGAAAATAGTTACTAGTTCTTTTTCTTTGTTCTTTCCTGCTGTTCATTAGTACATTTTGCGTTGCATAATGTTTACATTTCTTCTGGGGTCTGGTACCCATGCCCGATGCAGCTTGATGTCTTATATCTCCTCCTTTGTGCTCCCCTTTCTTCTCCCCCTCATCTTTTGTTTTTTATTTTAATTAAGTTTATTGGCACAATTTAGGTATTCTCAGCGATCACGTTAATTATAGGGAATATGTCCTGTACATGATACATCTTGATTCTAACGTTTCCCCTCTTCCTCTACTTGACTTTCAATCTCTTTTTGTCTCCCTATTTAAAAAGTCTTTGTTTCCATTTTATCCTTCTTTTCTTCTTTTTTATTAACCCCACTAATTCCCCCTCCCTATTTGAGTATTTATTCTTATTTCTTAATATCTGTTATATATTTTGGTCCTTGTTTTGGTCCTCAATTTCTTATACCAGAGAAATAATGCAATATTTATACCTGTGTGTCTGATTTATTTCATGAAAGAGTATGATCTCAAGGTACATTCATTTACCTATAAAAGTCTCAATCTTACCCTTCTTTATGGCTGAGTAGTACTTTATTTTAAAAAACGCTTCTTTTTTACCCACTTAAAATTTGATGGGCATTTTGGCTGTTTCCAAGATTTGATATTACAAACTGTGCTGTTATATATGGATGCACATATATCACTGTGAGGTGATGCTTTTAATTATTTTGTGAAGTTACACAGAAGAGGAACAGCTGGGTCAAATGGGAACTCTAGTTGTAAGTTTTTGAGGAATTTCCACATTGATTTTCTTTTTTTTTTCCACATTGATTTTCTAAGTGGTTGCACAAGTCTACATTTCTACAAACAGTGCAAAAGGGTATTTTCCTCCACCCCTAGCACATTTGTTATTGGTTGATTTTTTGATAATAATCTCTTTCTGCAGAGAGATGGAATCTTAGCGTTGTTGCAATTTGCATCTTGGAATGATCAGTGGTGTTGAACAGGTTTTCATAAATCATCAGCAGAGTGAAAGAAATACCCAATCCAAAATGGACATCTCTTGAGCCAGGCATGGTGGCACACGCCTGTAATCCCAGCACTCGGGAGGCTGAGGCAGGAGGATTGCTGCAAGTTTGAGACCAGACTGGGCTACAAAGGGAGCTCAAGCCCAGCCTCAACTACATAGTTGGACCCTGTCTCAAAAAGACAAAATGGGTATCTCAGATGAAGAGATGGTAAATAAATATATCTCTTAATCTTCATTTTTATTATATGTTTGCATTATATAATATCTAGATTCCTTATGTGTAGTAGGTAGATGTGCATAAAATACCTTAATTCTATTCTTTATCCCATTTTCTTCCTTTCCTTTAAACCTGCTTCCATCTCTTTATCCTCCTTCTTTGACAAAGTTCTAAACCCTTACTTTTTTATTTATCTTTTCTTTTTCTCTTTCTTTACACTTTGGGTTTCTCATGCAATAGAAACCATACAATATTTAAGCTTGTACCTCTAATTTTTTACCCTTAATAAACAGCCTCAAAGTGCACCCACCCATTTTTCCACAAATGACTCAAGTTCATCACTTTTTAATCCAGAGGAACTAAATCCATAGTGTGTAATTTTTTTCTATTCATTTGTTGATCGATATATAGGCCACTTCCAAGATTCAGTTGTTGTGAATTGTTCTGCTGTAAACAGGTGCACTCATATGTTATTGTAATATTTTGAGCAGCTAAGTAGAAGAAAAAGATGAGCAATCCACAAGAGGAGCATAAGGTAATGACTGAACAAAACAGAATCTAATAGTAATAACTTCCAGTGCAAATGGTGCCAATCCCCCACTAAAGACACAGGTTGGCAGAATGAATCAAGAAACAAAATATAACTGTGCTGCATATAAGAAACACATTTAACCCAAAATAAAAGTGATGACCTGGTCCTCCATAGAAAAAAATTGTAAGTGTAGTGTTATAGTTGATACATTGTGTCAACTTGGGAAATCTAGAGGTTTAGCTGAGTGACTCAGGAGGAAGCTGGGGTGCTTCCTTTGTAAACATCCTGAGCCTGTGGAAGAGGAGGGCATGGAGATTGTGTGAGAGGCTCACAACCCCTGGGTGAGGGTAAGTTGTTTACAATGTAGGGGAGAAAAGGAGGCTGCTTGCAGCCATTCCTCCCTTTTGCTTGTGGCTTTTGCTGTGCTCTGCTGCCATGAACAGTTTGCCCTCTGCCATGTGCCATTCTGCCTCAGAACCAGCCAAGTAAGGACTGAAATCTCCACAAACTGTAACCTAAATAAACCTTTCCTTCATTCATTTTGGGCGTTGGGTATTTTGTCTCAGCAACGAGAGAAAAGTAACCAAGACAGAATTTGGTACCAGGAGTGGGGTCGTAGCCGTTACTATACCTGACCATGTGGTTCAAGAACCTTTGGAAATTGCTTGTGGGAAGAGTTTGGAAAGGTTCAGAGATGTCGCCTGAAAGAGAAGCGCTAGAACGCCTTCGGCTGTTCTGTATGGGAGATTCTGGTCGGAGCTCGGCAGACCAGAAGGCTGTTAAAAATCCTGCCGGTAAAGACCAGGTTTGGAAAGTTTCTGTTGGAAAGAAGGACTGCATTGGCTGTTGGACTCCAAATGATGTATGTTATGGCTGGGCAGAAAGTTTGTCTGCATTTTGCTCGTGTCCAGAGACTTTGCTAAGACTGAGATTAAGTGCAACAATGAACTGATTAATCTGGCAAAAGAAATTTCAAGGCAGTTGAATGTTGGGGCAGTGGCATGGCTATTGTTGGGGGCTTTTAGCCAGATCTATATTGAGAATCAAGAGCAAAGAGCCCAGCAGAATGATTTAAAATGTGAGTTTGGCCAGAAAGGAAGCTCCAGTAAAACTGGACTGCAAAGATAAGGCTGAAATGATCTCTATTGCTATGAAGGAACAAGAGAATGGAAAAGATGGCCTGAGGGTATCACAACAAGCAAGTCTACACCCTTTGCAGCCTCAAAACTGTAAAGGTGAGAGACCTTGCCTTGAGAAGGAAGCTAAAGAGCACCATGTTCCAGAACGGCGGCAGTGGCCGCACCAGGTTCCAGGATGGAGGCGGCATAGAGAATTTGCTCCTCAGGATTGGATTCAGTGTGCCCAGCGATCCAGGCACTCGACCCCTATGGCCAAGAGAGAGGAAAGTCTGGGAGCTGCTCCAGGTGGCAGCAGACCTTGGCATCATCCACGTGGCCCTGGCTTTAGGTGCAAGGAAAATGCAAGAGTTCTGAGGCTAAGGAGGCTTCCACCCAGATTTCAGAAGGCCTGGGAGGCCAGGCAGTGTGCCCCTGAGGGGGCAATATGTGAGGCTGTGAGTGTGAAGCAAAAGGTGCCCTGGAGACCTCAGAAGTTTAGAAAAGACAGGAGCATGGATCATCTGAGAAAAGCTGCAACTGGGGAGCAAAGCAGACCTAAGAGAGAAGCTGTGGAGGCTGTAACCACCAGACGTGCCATAGGGGTGGATTCACGCAAGCCGTTTGGAGCTTACAATGTTCCACAAGTTGCTTCAGTTCCTGGATATGAAATTACAGGACACAATGTTAGTCCTGCTGGATTTTGGACTTGCTTTGGTCCCAATGCTCTATATTACCCTGTTGGTGCCTTCTGGAACATTAATGTTTATTTTGTGCCTTTAAATGTTGGAGATGTTTAATTTTCATTTGTATGGGGGAAAAATGTTACGGTTCTAATATAAGCATGTCTTTATATCTGAAAACTGGTTTAAAGAAATGTGTCTGATTCCCAAGTTGACAAGGGGTGGAATGTTATAGTTGATACATTGTGTCACCTTGGGGAATCTAGAGGTTTAGCTGAGTGACTCAGGAGGAAGCTGGGGTGCTTCCCTTGTAAACATCCTGAGCCTGTGGAAGAGGAGGGCATGGAGATTGTGTGAGAGGCTCACAACCCCTGGGTGAGGGTAAGTTGTTTACAATGTAGGGGAGAAAAGGAGGCTGCTTGCAGCCATTCCTCCCTTTTGCTTGCAGCTTTTGCTGTGCTCTGCTGCCATGAACAGTTTGCCCTCTGCCATGTGCCATTCTGCCTCAGAACCAGCCAAGTAAGGACTGAAACCTCCACAAACTCTAAGCTAAATAAACCTTTCCTTCGTTCATTTTGGGCGCTGGGTATTTTGTCTCAGCAATGAGAGAAAAGTAGCCAAGACAGAACTCAATATCCCCTAATGCAAATAGACTGATCAACTAGTTCAAAAAATTATAGAAATATGAAAGTTTGACTAAACCTTCAAACAATTGGACTTTACAGATATCTACCTAGTGTTCCTCTGAAGAAGGTCAGAATAAACATCCGTTCCAGTAGCACATGGAACTTGTGAAAAGTAGACCAATAAGGCAAGCTTAGGTGAGTATAAAAGAACTGAAAGTAAGCCATGCATATTATCAGACCATACAACAATAAAGTTCTAATAGATCTTTATTTAAATAATAAGATTATATCACTTCCTTTCTCAGAAGAAAGACATTTTCAGAGATTTTAGCTTTTTTATTTTCTACTCTTCTTTTTTATGAGATTTAAAATAATATGAAGTATCATATATTTGTGAGCTCTTTGTCCAAAAGTTTATGGACATTATATATTTTTCCCCTGGAGAAAAGTAAAATAAAAATACAAGTCAATTCCATTGCCTAATTTATACATACTCCCTAAATGTGTCACTAATATAATATGTAATAAAAGTACTGTCTTTGACTCTTCTTGTATGAAAACTCGCTTTGTCCTTTAACTCATTGTTGGGACAAAATACCAAGCACCCACCATTTAATGGAGTTCAGATGTATTTTGAATCATTTTCAGAAGCTTTCTTCCAGATTCACCAAGCTTTAACACTGCAGCAGCACAACGGTAGGGTACGGCGGCAGACAGCTGTTGAATTCGTGGGCACCAGAAAGCAGGAGAGAAGGGAAGAGCTGGGCAGGGAGATACAATACTCTCTTTCAGGTCGTGCCCCAAATGGTCTCCTCTCATGGCCAGGTCCCACCTGCTAACCGCAAGTGAGTAGTAAAGCCCCCAAGTGTTAATCACCTTTCCAAAGCACCACCTATGAGCACAGGAGGACTTTGGGGACATTCTCCATCTAAATGATAACACAAGCAAATTTTTAAGCTAGTATTAGTCTCTCTGTAAGATGGATTTTCAGTCATCCATCTGTGGAAAGAATAATTTTTCTGGATAAATGTTCATTAAGGGTCCTGTTAATACATAATAGATTATTCCTATAAATTGTTGGTAGGGCATATGTTTTAGTCTATAAAAGCAAAGGGTCAGATCCATTTTTCAGAAATCTATATTATGCCTAATAATTTAATTAACTATACATTGTATTAGACATAACACACCTTCTCTGGAATCATAAACATACATATTGATGTAGATATATCTAACATATTCAATATTTTCAGGTGGATTCTAATGAAGTAAAAAATGTTTGACTTGAAATACACAGGAGAGTCATTCCTATTCACAGGGAATTATTTCTGGCAGAATATATATTTTAAACCAATTTGTGGAATAACTAGGGAACAAATTCCCAAATAGTAAATTCAGTATGACTGATTTTATAATTTACTGAGACACTAAAGATGTCTCAACTTTCAAAATATGATACACAAATCATATCAGATGGCATCTTTATCACTGACAGTTCATAACAAGCTGCTGGCTTCATCAACAGTCATTATTTCCATTTGATAATGCCAGAGAAAAGCCCCTGTAACCAACTAGTACATTTTTACCAGTGGTATAGAATTAATTGTAACAATAAACATATTTTCTCCCTAAAATAGCACATCTAGCACAAGAATCTTGACAAATCTTTTAATGTTCTTTTTTATTATATTTTTCCAAATAATTTGTTTGGTATTTAGCATCAAAAATCAAGTAAAAAATCATAATTGTTACGGATCTTTAAAAGAGGTACAACATTCAGATTACTTTCTGTGGTCTAGCAGATAAACGAAAGGCGTGAATGTATGTAAATCATGAAGGAATTAAAATAATGCTGTGGCTTGTGTCTAGACAGCCCCAAACCCTTACGCAGTGTTAGGTGGGGCCTTTCAGTGTTGGGTGGACCTAGCATGTGTGATGCTGGGATTAAATGTGTGTGATCACTGCGTCAGTCCACTGCTGGTTTGGGCAGAGTCCTGGGTGTGGGTAACGGGAAGGCCCACGCTGGGTGTGGGCTGCTTCACCCCAAGGGCAGTTGGCCGGGATGGGATCAGAGGGAGAGGCGGGCTGCGCGCTGTTTAGCTGCTTTCCTGCCTTCTGCCCGGTATGAGCTGTCCCTGTGATGAGACAGCTCCTTTTTTACCTTTTCATCGTAATGTTTCTGAACGCTGAGAAGAGCTTCCAATAAAAAGTAGAACGAAGAATTTCTCAAATGTAAAAGAACATACAGTTTTCAATAGGATTTTATCCAAACAAAATATCAATAAATGTCATTTCAAAACTGGAAAATAAAATTTATCTTACTTATTTTATTGTTGCTGAGACAAAAAATATCCAACACCCCAAGTTAAAGGTGGAAACCAGTGTCGTAGCTCACTTTGCAGAGGTTTCAGCCCGTAGTTGGCTGGCTCCCGGCGGGGTGGCGTGGAGGGGGCTCATACTCAAGTGCGGAGGGGGAGTTAGTGCGGGGCATAGAAAAGAGGAAAAGCAGGATAAAATGGAAACAAAGATTTTTTAAAATAAGGAGGTGAGAAGAGATTGAAAGTCAGGTATAGGAAGAGGGAAAAAAATTAGAATCAAGATATACCAGGTACAGGACACATTCCCTATAATGAATGTGATCACTAATAATATCTAAATTGTGCCAATAAACTTAATTAAAATAAAAAACAAAAGATGAGGGGAGAAGAAAGGGGAGCACAAAACGGAGCTAAAAGAAAAACAGCAAACTGAATGGAGGCTCCGGGTCACAGTGATGAAACACTTACTGCAAAGAATCCTCAGCCGGGAGCCGTGGTGCATCCTTATAATCCCAACACTTGGGAGGCTGAGGCAGGAGGATCGTTGCTAGTTCAAGGCCGGCTTGGGTTACAAAATGAGACCCTGTCTCAAAAAGATAAAAAAATCCTTTATTGAAATAATAACTTAAAATATTTGACCAAATCATGAAGAAGACGGAAAATAGATAAAATTTTTTCTCAAGTTGGTGGCATAGCATACGAGATAGTATCGAGGGTTGAGCTTTAGACTGAGTCAGTTTTCATCACATAAGACACGATGGGCAAACAAAGGGGCAGAGTCAAGACCTACACATTCTCAACCGAAAACAGGAGCAAAGTGTGCAAAATTCAAAACTCCATTTGCCTTTCAGTTAGAGAAAATGGTGAGCTAATCTGGAGCACAAGGTAGCGGCCAGCCTGCTGCCTGGGGGAATTTAGTTGGAGACAGAAGGGACTGCCACTGCCCCTTAGATGCTCGGGCCTAGCTACTGCAGACTCTGGGATTAATAGATGTGAAATTTGCTTTAGAACATGAAATTTTCTAAGCTTCCTAATTGTAGTGGAAACTTGACAGAAAAATGTCAGTTATATAAGGTAAAAGATTTTATTTGAAAATCAAAAAGTAAAAAATTCATCAGAACTAGTTGTTTAGCATCAAGGAGCTTATTTTTCTCAACCAAAATGTTACATGTTTCAACTGACTCTTTAGTTGATTAATAAGTTCAGCAACTATGTTGGATTCATCTAGGTATTGGATTTCCTCTCATGTGCAAAAGTTAAGCTAAAAACTTCCTTTTGTATAGAAAACAATTGAAATATATTCTGACCTCTGAAACATATGGGAATATGCTCCTAGACGAAGCTTTTTCATCTCATGTAGGTCTCAGGCATTTTTTTAGCAGAATATTTTCTAAACTCTAAATAGACACTCTGGACTAAACAGCAATAGTAACGTGTATTTTGTTCTATGTATTCTCCCAGTAGAAACAATATTCCTGAGAGTGAAAAATGAACCAGATTCTAACAGAAGTGACTTAGTGAGACCATGCTTCAAAATTTAAAAAAGCCTGGGAATGTAGCTCCATGTGAAGGTATTTGATTCAATTTTCAGTACCGCTAAAAAAGAAAAGTAGAAAACAAATGATTGAATATTTACTTTTTTCCAATAAGATATTGTATAGCATCCTGATTGATTTTTGTGTTATTCAGGAATTAAAATACATGGGTTCTTACAAACTGCAAATAAATATATGAAAAAATGTTCAATATCATTGGAGATTCAAATTAAAAGAACATTGAAATTCCATCTCACTCTAGAAAGAATGGCTATCATCAAAATAAGAAAAAATCAACTGGTAAGAAATACTTCCAGGGCTGTGGGAAAAAAGAACACTTCTCCAATGTTGGTGGGAGTGTAGACTGTTACAACCACTGTGGAAATCAGTGTGGAGACTCCTCAAAAGAGTAAGACAACAGGTTTCATTTGACCCAGCTATTCCTTTTCTGTGTATCTACCCAGAAGAATTAAAAGCACCATAGCACACCCATGTTTATAGAAGGACAGTATGTAATAGCCAAACCTTGGAAACAGCCCAAGCGCCCATCAACTGTTAGGTAGATAAAGAAGATGTGTGGTTTTATACAATGGAGAGCCACTCTGCCATAAGGAGAGACAAGTTCTAGGCATTTCTAGGTGAATGGATGCACCTTGAAATAATTCCCCAGAGTGAAATAAATCAGCTACATGTGTGTAAATACCACATTGTTTCCCTGGTGTGAAAACCAAAAGTGTAAGTAAGGTTAAAAATATATAACAGGTATTGTGGAATTGGAAGAAAATATTTAAATGGGGAGGGGGAAAAAGGGAAGGGTAATGGGGAAAGGAAAGAAGGGAAAAGTTTTAAAAACTTTGTCAGGAAGGGATAAAATGACTATAATAAGTGTTTACATCTCCTATTCAAAATGTTTTTGGCAAAGGATAAGGGACATTCTTGACTACTGTTCCTAAGACCATTAGAGATATTTAAGGTACAGCATGGTGTAAGTTAGGGGAATGAATGAGGTTGTGGTTTTAATATCAGGTAGGGAACTAACCTGTTCCACATATGACCGTAACTTGTTCATTTGCACTTTCCAGGGCTCTTAGACCGCATCCTGAGCTTCTGTTAGAATCTGGTTCATTTTCCACTCTCAGGAATATTGTTTCTACTGGGAGAATAAGTAAAATAAAATACATGTTACTACAGCTGTTTCGTATTTGAGTCCAGAGTGTACATTTAGAGTCTAGAGAATATTCTGCTAAAAAAAATGTCTGAGACCTACATGAGATGAAAAAGCTTGGTCCAGGAGCATATTCCCATATGTAAAAGAGGTCAGAATATATTTCAATTGTCTTCTATACAAAAGGAAGTTTCTAGCTTAAATTTTGCATGTGAAAGAAAATCCAATACCTAAATGAATCCAACATGTTTTCTGAACTTAGTAATCAAGTAAAGCGTCAGTTGAAACATACAACATTTTGGTTGAGAAAATAAGCTCCTTGATGCTAAACAACTAGTTCTGATGAATTTTCTAATTTTGTATTCTTTTAAGCATTTTTAAGAAAATCTGTTATCTTGAAGTAAAATCCATACAACGAAACTCATTCAAAAGGAAAATGTGTATCCGTGTCATTATCTTTACAAGTGGAAAGATTTTGTCTCTAAATAAAATGTCCATAAATATTTTGTTAACATCCTTCCCCTTACTCATCTTTGAAATGCTCATGCATTATTTTTAGCTCTCTTTTTGATTCCTTGCTGAAGTTAAAATATTGTCTAATACATGAGGTGTTTAAGATCGCCTGACAAGAGTTTGAAGTTGTTTATTTCAAGTATACTGAGAACGCATTGAAAGTCAATAATCTCACATCAGAGACTTTGAAATATACTCAGGTATAGGAATGTGTGGCTTCTACCAAAACTTTGCTTTCATAATATCTGCCTGCAATGAATTGCTCCATTTCATTCATTTTTGTTTAAGGTAAAAATAAAGGATTCTACATGAGATAAATTTGCAATTATGCTAAACAGAAACATATATTAACTTCTTTAATGAGATTCAAATTTCACAATTATTTTTAAAGATTAATACCTTTTGATACTTTATTTTATAGAAAGATGATCCTAAAAAGTACAAATAAAACACTTTTAGACCAACAAATTTTAGCATATTAACTAATTAAAAGCTAAGAAAATCCTAAACAAAAAGTTCTACTTCTTCGCAAATTCCCATGTACTTTGAATACTTTTTACCTTTTCAGAGTGATTGAGTTAAAAATTATTTTCTTTCTGCACCAAAAAGGAGGCAAAATAAAACAGAGATTGGGAAATACAGAAGAAAGATATGGACAATTTTGCAAGATTCCTGTGCTAAAATATATGAAGGCCTTAGGGAAATATGACATTTCCTGGGACTAACCATTTCTCCTAAGGATACACAAGGGATTATTATTGGCTTATGCCTGGTAGAATTTCTGTGTTTGTGGCCAAAGCTTACCCACTCCAGTTCCAGTGTTTGGTGAGGGGCAGAGTGAAAATAGCAGGAGTGTATGCCTGTAATCTCAGCATGGGGAGGCCAAGGCAGGAGAACTGCAAATTCCAGTCCCATCAGGCAACTTAGTGAGAATGTAACGTACTAATAAATGGGAGTGGCTGGGATATAGATTTGTATTAGAGAATCAGTGAGTTCAATTCTCAGTACTGTGAAGTAGAATAGAATATAATGAAATGAAATCCTCCAAGCCCTTGGTAATGGTATCACTGGTCCAGTGACCAAATCACAAGTAAGAAGGTTTTCTACTCTTGATTATAATGTATATATTATTGCTTGTAATAGAATCCCAAGCACATATTTTCACATACACTGGAGTAAATTTAACCTTTCTGGAAAATAAAGTGCACATTTAAAATATTAAAAGTAGGAACTCTGGTGAAACACTATAGATTAAATATCAGTAGATATAATTAAATCCAGTGCAATCAAATGACATGTAAGTAGTAACAGTTCTGTTTGAAAATTAATACTATTCTGAGTAGTTTCACTGATGCTTTCTCTCACTTTTCTAAGCATCCAGAGATCACACTGAGCAGGAACAGCACTGGGTTATTCTCATTCTGCTTCTTCACCTGCATGACCACAGTGCTAGGGTTTGCCACATGCCTTAAGAAAAGCCAAACATATACCCTAAGTACAGTCTTGCATCGCTTGTTTCCATGCAATATTTGAAAATATATTTTAGGTGATTTTGTTATTGTGAGAACACGCTCACGTGTATTTACACAAACGTAGATTAGATAGGCCAAGTGCTCACCAGGATCTCTTGATAGTACCGTGGTATGGGGTAAACATCAGATGGCTGAAGCTGGTGCTAGCAAAAGGCAACATAGTATTTTACAAGAATTTTTTTTTATAAATAAAAGAAATATGCTCTAAAATAACAGTAACAATATAATACAGTAAATACTTAGCTAACAGTTTATTGTCATCACAAATGTTTTGCATAATTGCACTTGCATTTCTGCACAAGTTGCAGGGTTGTGGGTGTGTTTACAAAGCCTGACCACAAGCAGGAGAGTGTGTGGCTCCGTGGGTGAAGGGAATTATTAGCTCCGTTATACTCTCCTGAGGCCATTGTCACAAATGCAGTAAATTGTTGACTGAACCATCATTATGTAGTGCATGACGGTCCATGTTTGCAAGTAAAGTTTGTTTCAAGTTACAGGTGTACCTTGCTCATGTGTTTCAAGCATAATATTTGAGGTTCATAGTAGTTCATAACTGACATTGCATAGAGAGAGATAAAATGATTACTTAGTGTGGTTTAAATGTAGTCAATGATAAAATAATGTTTAATAATCTACATTTGATGAAGGTATAACAAATTACATTGCACTAGGGATATTATGGATTGTAATGGGAATTTATTATTTCTTTAACAGAGTAAAATTAGCTTTCTACAGCCTCATTGTTCTGCTTGAAAATTGCTTTTTATGGTAAAAGTACATATTTATAATTAGAATATGTAACATTTCAGAATTAAGAGAACTAATAGAACTGATATTCTTTATGGATATAAAATGTGTGTTTGGATAACAAAAATTTCCAATTTTTCGTGAAAATTGTCTTGGGCATGCTTTTTCTATGGTATATTTAGAAGGAAATAGGCTACTAAAGTAGTATATTATAACCTACAGAGGAGCTTCTTGTACTTTGCAAATTATTACACATTAAGTCAATATTGAAAATATATGATAAGGTGCAAATTCTAATGCTTGTGTATGAATCTATTTATTTATTTATGCATTTAGAATTGTGCATAACTTATTGATTGATGATCTTATATGAAAAGAGCAGATCAGTAAAGAATTTTTAAGCCTCTCAGAATGGCAGAAATGTAATGGGAAATATGCATTAATGCAAGGAGAAATGAGAGAAAGTTGATAATTGTCCTAAAACAAATGTTTTCATGATAAGCACCTATTGTACACCTGTGTTCTGGATATGTGGAAATACATAAAGCTCATGATATTGGCCATATCTTTAAATCCCAAATGATAGTTACAATATAAAAATGCATACTTCAAATGTTCTCACATGGCCAAAGATGTTGAGCATTTTTTCCATCTATTTATTGGCTATTTGTGCTTCTTTGTTTGAGAAGGGTCTATTCATTTCCGATGTTCATTTTGGATTGAATCTTTAAATTTTAGGGATCTGATTTTTTGTGTTTTTTATATATTCTCCATTTCAGTCCTTTGTGAAGTACCTGGCAAAAATCTTTTCTCATTCTGCAGGTTCTCTTCACTCTGTTGGTTGTTTCCTTTGCTTTTTAGATTTTAATTCATTGTGAATATATTCAGTTATTCTGTGTAATATTTCCTGTGCAACTGGAATTTTGTGCATAAAGTCTTGCCTACAACCATGTCATCAAGATTTTTACGTATTATATCTTTCAGCAGATTAAATGTTTCCACTTTTAATATTTAGAAATTTTACCAATTTTAATTTTAGCTTAGTGCATGATGAGAGATAGGGCATGTGAAAATCCAGTTTTCCCAGCACTGTTTATGAGATAAAACGTGCTGTTTTATCTCTGTAGCTTTATGGTATAATTTGAAGATCTCCTTCCAGAAGAAATGGCTATCATCAAGAAGTCAACTAATAGCAAATGTGGGTGTGGCTGAAGGGATAATGGAACACTTCTCCATTGTGGGTGGGAGTATAGTCAGTACAGCCACTATGGAAATAAGTATGTTGATTCCACAAAAAATCAAACGTAGATGGTCTATTTGGTCCAGCTATTCTCTTTCTTGGTATCTTCCCAAAAGAGTTAAAGTTGACATACCATGGTGATACATGGTGATACATCCATATATGGTGATACATCCATACCTATGTTAATAACGGAACAGTTTATAGCAGGTAAATCTTGGAAACAGCCTATATGTCCTTCAACAGATGCATGAATAAAGAAATTGTGGTATTTGTGTACAGTGGAGGGTTAGTGCCATAAGGGATAAATTTGAGGCATTTTCAGGTAAGCAGATGCACTTCAAGATGATAATCAAGTGTCATAAATCTGAAAAATAAGTTCAAACATCACATTGTTTCACTTGTTTGAGAAACTAAAGTAAAATAATGAGGAGGCTGGAGGAGAGATGTTAAGTGGGAAGATCACGTTCAAATGGGATTGAAAGGCTGGGCTGGGGATATAGCTCAGTGGAATAAGTGACTGCCTGGCAAGCACAAGGTCCTGAATTCAATCCCCAGTACCGAAAAAAAAAAAAAAACCAAATGGGATTGAAAACTAGAGGTGGGGGATGGGGAGGGAAGAAAGGGATTAAATGAAAAATAATCGAAAGAAAGAAATGGAACAGAGCTTCTGTAAATAATAAAGGAAAGAGGTGTTGGAAAGAGGGGAGGGAAAGGGTCTAAAAGGGTTAATATATTTTATGTACATGTACACATCACCTGTGATAATGGGATCATTACCTTCTGAAAACAGACACTAAAGAAAGGTAGTTTGTAGGTAAAAACCTTGATATCCTTTGAAATGTTTTTAAGACAAATATCTTTTAAATAAATTCATATAAATATTCATTTCTCACCAGCTTTGTCATTTGCTTATTGCTTTACTTGGTGGAATTTGTGAGAGTTCATGCAATATTTTGTGTCATCCCAGGAGTATATTGCATCCTCCGTGCTTGTACAGTTAGGGTTTTTCACAGGAGAAACTGCAGACTCCTGGTGATTATTCAGTAGCTTTAATAAAAATAGCCCTGAGGAAGGTGGAAGCTGTTTGAAAGTTTCTAAAACATATTGGCAAAGTCAGTTCACATCTGACTGACTGGCAAATGTTGAGGGAGGTATTGTTTCTTGGAGATGAGTGTGTGTGACAGTGAGCATGTGTGTGTGTGTGTGTGTGTGTGTGTGTGTGTGTGTGTGTAGATGCCAAAATGTGTCATTGGGAAGAAACTGAAGCTGGAAGAAATAAAATGCTCATGTTTAAAAAAAAATGTAAAGGAATATATACTTAGATCTCTGAAAAGTATGGCATCGATTTGTAAAAGCTTTTGTGGAAAACTTTGAGGGGCAGATTTTGAGTGAACTAATTCCAAAAGAAAAATGGAAAATATCCTACACATTTTCAAAACTGAATAGTAAAATATTTTCAAAATGTAAAGTAACTATGACAAATGCTTGAATTTTAATATGCACTGGGATAAAAGTCTGAGGCAATATCAACAACCTGAGCTGCTGACTGCTTATCCTTGGAGAACACCTGGAAACACGCAGAAAATAAAAAGGAAATCAATTTTAAATTTAAAACATTAGAGACCAAACAAAATGGTGAAGAAACACAATGCAAAGATCCAACACCAAAGGAATCAAGCATATTTATTTTAGGTTAATGGAGTTTACCACAGAGCAGGATGTGCTATACATTGTAACCGGGAGAGGCAGAATTCAACGTGTAACATATTAGAATTGCTGGAATTGCATGAGTAATGTGTGTTCGGCAGCACAGACCACTTCTCAGTTCAGTAGCGCCATCATTCATTCTAGAGGAGCACAGACATAAACGAGGTCCAAAAGGATTTTACAAAAGGATCATTTGACAACTTAGTCGTGCATCCCCTCATAACAGAGAAGAGGGCCCCTGCTGGGAAGTTGGTCAATTCAGAGGGTTACTGGGCAATGTGTAAGCACCCCACAAACCATATCCACTAGACAGAATCCAAAAATTATATTTAGGACTTAGTTCACATAAAATGTGATTAAAACATTCAGTCAACTTTAAAATTGTACAGGATAAGACACATCGCCATTCTTCGCCCTCAAAACACTTCCCACCACTGCAAACTCATTTATTGTCTCATTCTTGCTGGAAATCTTTTGTGTCTTTAGCTATCCTGTTGTTATGGTCTCATGTCTTGAATCAATTAAAAAATATTTTATCTTTTGTGGTCATTTGAACTTTTGAGAAGAACTAGAAATTTCAGGGTGCCAGATACAGTGAATAAACTTGATTAGCGCATGTGGTTATGTCTTTACCAGCCTCACTTTCTGTTGCCACATGGTGGGGGGTTCTTTGAATTTTTGTCACTCAGAGACACTCAGAGACATTCAGAAACACTCGCTAGAGAGGACTTCTAGATCTGCCTTAGAAGGCAGGAAGGAGAGTAGGATGTATTAGAAGCGAGGGGTGGAATCTGAGGGAGGTTAATGACAATGCTTTTTACTATAATAAATTTCTGAAAAGTTTAAGTATTGACTCTAAGATTGGGTTACCCCGTACTAATAAAAAGAATGTCAGATATAGACTATAACACAAATAAATAATAATTTTGTTCTGCTATCTGTAAGAATGACATGAAATATATTGTAGAAGTCTGTCTATGTGTGTACATATTGGACATCGTGCAATATGCATTTACAGTTGTCTTTTAGTTAATAAATTTGAAAACTATTGTCTTAAGAAAGCAGAAAGGATTAAAGAGCTAGTTAAGTATCAGAATGAATAAGTCACACAAGAGTAACATAATTTATTAATTTGAAACTAGAGAACTAGATCACTTAATAATTTGATAAACTAGATAATTTGAAACTAGGTAATTTAACTGTTATATTAATATTGATATTTTTCAAAAGAAACCTACATGATCTCATATGATGTTCTTCTAGAAGGGAAGAAGGACCAAGAAGCACTGACAGCCATGGAAATTTATCATGTTTAAGAAAATACTTGGATCTCTGACAGAAATTTCGCTCTCTCTCCACCTGTGGCCCAGTAAGTACATCAAGTTATATTACAGAAAATTTGTAGAGAAATAAATACAGGTACCTAGCAGAAGGAAATCACTTACATATACTCTACCTTGTTTTCGATTAGAGAATAAAATTTGACTTTAAATAATGAAAAAGCAATTAAAGAAGCTCAGTTTCACCTAATCATAAAAAAAAAACTCAGATGATGCTTTCTAGGTGAGAATTAGTCACTAATGATGAACAATATTTATATCTAAACATTTTAAAAATCTTTTTGCCCAGTATCCCTAAAGTAAGTTACAATTTGGATCAGGTGATGATATTTGAATATGGAAAAATGAGTGCCAATGTATCTAACTTCAAAATCTCAGTGTCACGATGAATAGCTGTTAACTATGTATTCTTTGATGATTTACTCTTTTGATGAATTTCTAAAGATTCTTCCACCCTCAAAAGTGGGCAGTGTGGGAACATTGATTTTTATTACACTTGATTACCCAGATATTTCACCATGCTGGGCAACAGCAAAGGGACATATCAAGTAGGACAAAGAGTAAGTGTGCAGAAATTTTGTTTGATCTCTGACATTAATCTTGAGCTTATGTGAGATCAAAGAAGACAGCAAAAGCAATAGCAGTCTTGGTTTTAAATATGCTTCCATTTGACGTCTAATGTTTTTATAACATTCTCTCCTGTATAAGACATTTACAAATATATACTTGCCTTTTGCCTGGCTTCCTTCTTCTCTTCATAACTTCACACACAAAAAATTCCATTTTCCATAGAAAATGAAAATAAGTAATATATTTTGTTAATTAGTGTGTGTTACCTACAGAAAAAATAAAGAACTGAGGTCTTAAATTGTTACTTTTGCTGGTAGCTGATCCCTTGAACACAAAGGACAAATATGAGCTGTATTTTATCTGATGAATTTCTGAAACTATTCTGCCCTAAACTGCATGTGCATATTTTTAAAGTTATTATATATTTATTTACTCAAGACAAGAGAGACAAAGACAAACAGAGCCACAGATACAGACACAGACACATGGATACAGACAGACAGAGAGACAGAAAGATGGAAAGAGAAAGAGATTTACAGGCTAGAATGGTGTCCTCATGATGATGGAATAGAGGGCTTGAAAATCAAGATATAAATTAGAGAAGTTTTTCTCTTATGGTTTTAAAATAAATGTTAAATCTGTGTACCTAGTGGTAAAAAATGTGTCATAAATTTAAAGTTGTATTATTATGAAATGTTTCCCATTTTATCTTATAAAGGACAAGGAATTAGAGCTGACGGAATTCATTCAGAAACTTAGAACTCAAACATTATCTTACTCATTTTCTCCTGATCTCCATCTGCATACAAAATTCTACTTTGCTGGTGACATACAAGTATGTGGACTCACGCTTGCACACTATGATGCTTAGAAATAAGTCACCTACCTATATTGTGCCCATTATGAAATATGCTAAGACCCAAGCCTTTGTCTTTCAACAAGATCTACAAGTAGCTGCATTTTGTCTAGGACACCCAGCATTCAAATTCTAATGACTTCTGTTATTGAGATTCTTAAGCAAGAGCAGAACTTCAGTAATGACAGGTGAGTGCTAAATGTGCAAAACAAATACATGGATACAGTGTAACTTTTGGGCAACATGTTATACTTTTCCTGTAATTTTTCCCACATTAAATATTCTTACCTATCAGAAAGCTGTCCTTCACTCTTTCTTTACCCTAAGTTTGGTGGGGAAAATGTACCGCCTTCTAGAGAGATGGGATTGTTCTTGCTGTGTATGGGCCTGTGGCTCCCTACTGCACTGAGGAAATGCCACGTTCCTCTTGTCCTTTTCCCCGCTGTTGTTTTCTACTTCATAGCTGGCATTGTATAAAGCATAAAGTATTAGCAGTTTTTCTAAAATTGTTAGATTCTAACTATATGACAAACCTACAAAATTTCTCAGCATATCAAGATGCACTAAAAGTAAATCACTGCTTCAATTGAAACTACAAGAACTTCAGTTTTGAAGATAAATAATAAATTTTAAGCTACACTGGTAGCTTAAATTTTCCAATTTAAATTTTCAAAGTTCTCAAAGTATTATTTCACTGTTAGAATATTTTTCACATGCTTTGAAATTACTATTGTTTTTACAGCTTCCTCACAACACATACATCTTAATCACTAACAAGGAAAATATTCCATTACTACCAAAAATAATAATTGTTTTTCATACAGTGACATATGAAAAGGCCCCAATAAAAGAAGACAAGCCTCTGGGTGCATTAGTTTTCCCCGTGCTTAAAATCTGGCTCGTGAAGTTGTCAAAAATGCATGTGTGATGCCCTTGCCAGTCCTGTTAAAATCCTTGAGAATTACGTCACCATGTTCTTGAAAATTATGCATTCTATCAAGCTTTGCAAGTAATTCTTATGTTTGGTTCTTGAACAAAACAACACTAGCAGGGGCATAGAGAACTTTGTATTAGAATCCAGGCTATGAGAAAATACACAAAACATCAACAAATCCTGTTTTATAAAAGTGTAATTTTGAGTGTAGCACTACTCAGAAGCTCAAAAGGTCATATATATTTTTGATGATTAATATTTACCTCTGCTAATGATTTCAGAATTATTTCTTTGTAACTTGCTTATTCAGTTGAAAACTAGTGACCTTTATCTACTAATTTATCTGTACAGATCTTAACTATATATTGGTCAAAAGTAAATATTACTCTTCCTTTCCTAAATTTAAGAAACAAAAGTATTAGTTCATTTTGTTTTATTATATCAAAATATGTGAGGCAAGATAGTTTTCAAACAAGTTGAGTTTGCCTAGTGAAGTTGTTAAAAGTACATGTGTGGAACTCTCTCCAGTCCTATTAAATCATAATCCTTAAGAATGATGACACCATGGAGTTTGTGGATTTAGGGTTTTTCTGGAGCAAGGCAGACTCTTGCTGCAGACCCTCAAGTGAGTACAGGACATTAGCAAAAAGTGTGTGTGTTTGTATCTTCTGATCTCTCTCTTGTATAGTTACCACTAGTTCAAACACAGGAGCTATTCCCTGATGGCTTGGTATAATCTTGAGCACTTTCCAAAGGCCCCGTTCCTAAACACCACAGTCACAATAACTTCTTATTCTCCTACCTCACAATGGGGAGTACATTATGACACATGAACTCTTGGGGTAACACATTATGCACACACAAATAATAGTAATAAACTTAAAAAGAAAAGCTGAATTATACAAAAGTAAAAGACAAATACAGTTATAAGGAAATGTACCTAGATTTTCCAGGAAAGATGGAAGTGAGGCATACAGACACACACTAAAGTATACACACAACACACACAGGTGCAGAGGGAGACTGTGAGATGCACTAAGAAATTCAGGGACAGAAACAAAGACATACAATGATCATGTGTAAAAACTGTCCTATTTGTCCAGATTGGAAAAGGTGTGTATAAAAAATTGTAAATATTCAATTTTTTAGAAGATTTGGCATATCATTTCTATACTTATTTACAAGAACTCCCATAAAGAAACACCAAAGCATGACACTTTGGCACAATAGACATTTTTTTTTCACAGCTGTGGAAGGTAGAAATCTGAGAACCCGGTATTAGCAAAGCTGACTTCTGAGGATTTCCCCATGGCTTGCAAATTGTCATCTTCGCGTAACTTTTCACATGATGTTCACTTCTGTTTGTGTTTTAATCTCTTTTTATATGGACTGCAATTTTATTGACTTTGGGCAGCCTTAATGACCACATATTAGGTTAATAATTTACAGAATTATTTTCCAAGAGACTTTTAGTATAAAACAATTAAAAAATTAACTGTTATATATATTACAAATAATATGTTTTTATTTACAGGTAACTTAAATTTGCTTGTATTTTTAAGACACTGAAATAGTTTCAGATATACAATTACCACTTTATACTGTGGAATACCTGTTGTTTAATTTCACTATGGAAAATTTCAGCCACATGAAAGTCTTAAAGTGAAAAATATGATGTCTTCTTTGACTCTCTATTCTAATGTATCATTTCTTGGATCTCCAATGGTGTCATAGAATATTTTTTAAATATGGCTTTGTGTTGTGCACAGACAAATGTTACTAAGAACTTCATGTAACCTCAAAACAAATAAAACTGAGAGTTTTAAAGTAATATCCTTGTCCTATTATTTTGATAGAAACTATAAATGGTCAGAAGTAGTCTGGGGAAAAAGTCAATGCCAAATTCAATCTTTAACGTTTACTTCACTTTCTATCACTTTCATATCCAGATGTCCCTGTGAAATTGCATTCATTTTCTCCAATGCTGAGGGTGAATTAACTTTTTTAAAAAGTGAATTGTTTTTATTCGTCATTAACTGTGATTTATCTCACTGAGGTATGACTTTCATTTAAGTATCTTTTTTAAGAACTAGAAATATCCCTCCTCACTGATACCTTAACATTCTTGTATATTAATCACGTCCTTTCCTCCAGGAGACACTGCCTTATTCTAGGTCTGTTCTTCAAAAGCATTGTTCTTTGAACTTTATGTGTCATGAGTTCAGAACAATATTAACAACAAAATGAAAATGAGGAAAGGAGGCCTATAGAGGCAAGGAGAGAGGGGGTGGGAAGGAGATGGAGATTAAAAAGGAAACCAAGTGTGTTATTTACACATGTGTCTCTCTACTCCCTACGACAAATGTAAACTCCATGTGCCACAAGCATGTTCTATTAAAAAAGATAAAAAAGAAAGAACTCTAAAGGAGAGAAATAAAAACACATTGCTGTTATAGAGCTATTGTGGCTGCCTGCTTTCAGTGTATAATTATATCACTAGGCATTTGGACAAAAGATGAAAACACAAATTCACAGAAATATTAGTCTGTAAATATGCAATTTATGTTTATTCATAATAAGCAACTTCAAATCCAGTGGTGAATGAATAAGCAAGCTGTGATATACAATAGGTACTTAGGCGTAAAATGTAATAAATTGCTTATACTCACCCAAGAATTGTCAGTGGTCTTAGATTTTTCTCTACTTATAATCTAAAAAATAACTATATCAAAAATTCCATGATGCTATAAAAATAAGACTTTTTGGTAAAAATCTCTAGCATATTATTCATAGCACAGTCGGTAGCATATATATGAGAATAATTATTTCAATCCTTCTTCCATCCAGTCCCTAGGGTACAAATGTACATGTCCAGGTGGACACCTCACAGGCTGCTTGCACTATGGGCAGGGAGCCCTGAATGTAGAAAACTCAAACATTTCATTATGGCCAGGAAGTATACTAACTCCCTTTTTCCAAGGACAAATATTCCTTCTTGTGTAGCAGAAAGTTGGTGTCAGGCCTGGTGACTGTTCTTCAGTGAAACAAGTTATCTCCATTACAGAAGCCTCCTTTAAATTGGCCCAGAACAAATGCATCTTGCCTCTCTAATTGCAAGATGTACAGAAATGCAAGACACTAGAAAATCAGTTTTGTACATACATATAATATTATGTCTGCCTTGTTTTGTCAAAAGAATATTTAACAAAAATTTTCCAAACTCAAGAATATTTCAGTCACTAGATAGCGGGAAAAAGAGTTGTTAGTTCCACATAACAAAATGAGTTCTTTCTGCCAGAAAATAAACACAAAAGACATGTAGATGAAAGGATGAAAAAATGGATAGTCATGACACTTACTGCCAATCAGCTCATGCAAATACTGTATTATAAAGCCTTTGTCTGGGGAAGGAAGTTAATCTCCCGTGGTGTACTGAGAACAAGAACTCATATTACTAAATTCTACTTAGATGGAAGCAATATTCATGTGCATGACTGAATTATATCGTGGTTCAATAAATAACGAGGATCAATCTAATAATAATGTATACAACCAGCAGATGGAAACATATTTTTGAGATATTAACGAACAACTAAGCTGAGATCCATATCATTTTCTTGGTTTGAAAGATAGGATACTTAAATACATCCATATTGTTACCGTCGCTGTCCCCATGAGAGAATCAAATACCAAATATTTCTCCCTCCCTCCCTCTCGCTCATCGTCTGTCTCTGCTTGTCCCCTTCTCTCGTTTTGCACTTTCTCAATTCCACCTATTTCATTCAAGAGACAAAATGATTCATGCTGAAATTTACATGAAACTGAAATTGCAAGTCCTGTAACAGCAAAAAGAATCTTGAAAAACCACAAAATACATGAATTCATCTATTAACTAAGAAGAGCAACAAAAATACTATATAAACCCAGGGACTACATTTTCAAAACTAGACTATATCTACAGTCATTCCGAGGAGCTCTTTTGTGAACTGTTGTGCTGTGTAGATGTGCATGAGAAAAAAGTAAATTTTCTTACATCTAACACACAAATATTAATTCCAGAAGAATTTTATTTCAATTTGTAAAAGTAAAACTAAGAAATTACTTAAAGAATTCACAAATTAATTATAAGCTTATGCATAAGAACTTTTTTAAAAAATGCAAATAATGCTAATCATGCTAATCATAAAGCAAAAAATAGTTTTGTTGCGTAAATAACATTTAACAATAAAAAAGCAAGTCACAGAGTGAAAGACAATATTCTTAATACATACATTTTTAAAAGACTTCGATTAAGGTTAAATTATTTTATTGTATAACATATATTGTACATAACAATCAAACAAGAAAAAAGAAAATTCAGTGGAAAATATTTCATTGTGAAATAGACACTAAATGAAGTATTCCCAAATGACATAAACGTATGAGGACATCTTTACATTCCTTAATTTGTCAGGAAAAGACAAATTCATACTACAATTCAGATCACAATAGTCAGGAATGTCATTAAGGTGCAAAATACCTCCAACATTGTGCTTGTGGAATGGTGCACAGGCAGTGGAAGGGAAATTTGGTATATATCATTAGAACACTTACTGACAGTTTTTCAAATGGCACATTTGCAAGCCCAATGGCACATCAATACACAATTCCATTAATGTATTTTATATGGTCTGTGAATGAAATACAATAAGTAATAAAAATAACAGTAAGAGAAATGTAGCAAGGTTACTAGTGACTGATTAGAACAGTAGTTAGATAAAATTTGTAGTATTGAGAACAAGGACTAAAACAACGAAAAAGAATTGCAGATATATATTGTTTGCAAATCAAGGAATATGAAAAATGAGTCTGAAGAAAATAAAAATGAAGAGTTAGGGACAAAGTGTTGCAATTTTCTCTGTAAATGTTTTTAATATTAAAAATATTTGAAACAAATGTGATATACTATTAAAACTGACATACCCATGGAGTATGTTTTAATAATATTATTTTAATACTTGTTTTAAAAATCTTCACCTTATGTTCATTTAAAAGATCTTGTAATAAAATGTTAGATAAATAGAACATAGACTTTGTTTAGTCATTGTGAAGTTTTAAATGGTTAATATGATTATAGTGTTTATTTTGCTATCGAAAACAGTTGTGTAATTAATTGCAGCATAATTAACAAATGACAGATACATAGATATATAGATATATATGTGGTACTGGAGATTGAATCAAAGTCTTTGCCTTGAACTATATCCTCAGTTCTTTCTATTTTTTTTTTTTTGAGATACAATTTTATAATGTTCCTAAGTTGCCCAGCCTGGATTGAATTTATAATTTTCCTGCCTCAGCCTCCAAGAATGCTAGAAACACAAGAGTGCTCCACTGCACCCATGAGTATTATTGTATATGTACAAATGTATCTGTAGCCAAATTCCATGGGTGAAGAATGCTATTGTGAACAACTATATAACAGTAACTTTAAAAGTAAAATTTTATTAGTAATCAATCATGCAATATTTATGTCAATGTCCAGAATATTAGCCCTGTAATTTTTTCTTTGGTAAAGTTTAGCGCTGCTCCCAAGTGTAATTTATTCCATTGCATCATGTTACTGTTGCTGTTATGGATCAAATAGATTCAGTGAGCTTCTGAGTGCAGATCCGATTACACACCACACAAGGGCACTCTCGTGACAGATGGAACAATCACATATGTAATGGTGGTCACACAGGTTTATACTGCATAGTGATGGAGTGGCCAGCTTTGCTTGAGTCTGTGATATTCCCCAAATGACAAAATCATCAGAACATGCTAAATTATTACATAATGAGTGATTCTGTGTGTGTGTGTGTGTGTATGTGTATGTATGTGTGTGCACGCAGAACTGTCTTTATGATCTTTACTTATTCCCTCTGAAACACTTGGCACAATTTCTTCCTTCCTACATCTTGAAATGTGCTTTGCTGTTGATGTCCATACTCCCATGCTCCCCAGCTTACACTTAATACCACTGGCTGGTACCATTTCCTTTTGCTCTTTTTATTTCCCCTGGATGCAGTTGAAGTTATGGACTATACTTGCTGCAGTGACTCATGCGCTCATTTACAAACCTTACCTAAACAACACTGTCTGAAACTTTGTCTTCAGGCACCACACAGAAGCCTCCCACTTGGACATCCGCACCGCTGACCTGCAGATGCCCATGTCAGCTGCCCTCGCTCAGGCGGAAAGCCTTGATTTCTAATGCATCACATCACTTCTGTTGCAAAGGTCAGAATCTATTTCTAATCTAACTATGTAAGTCAAAATTACCTTTTATCTAGACTACTCTGCAGGTTCTGAAGTCTTCTCTTTTTGATTCCTAAGATGTATCCTTCACAAATCATGCAAAATCATCTTTTATAACAATAAATTTTTTTTATTATTTGAAAAGTAAAAGAACAAAAACATATTAACAAACAGACACAAAGTAGCATAAGAATAGTACAATCAAAACTGAGTTACAGACAAGGTGACAGGGAATCAACAATGGTTGTTGCATTACATACTGATAACTTCAAAGTGTATATTCAGGAACATACGACTACAAATTTTAAACTAACATTACTTCTTCAAGTCATGGAGGGACTACTCACTTCAGTTACGTCCATTCACATATGCATTATGCAGTACTCACTCTGGAGTTCGTTCTCTAAGCAGCAGTAATATGTAAATGTTTTTTTTCACTTGTAAAGTTTTACTGAGCATTTAGTATGTGATGGTCTATAATATAAATGTAAGAATCCTACAGGGAACAGATGCAAAGAAAATTGTCCCTGTCTTTACAATGATTAATTTCTAATAATGGTAGACAAATGTGCAAATAAATACATAATATGGTAAATTTTGGAAGGCATTAAGAGAGAGTAAAAATGTGCAAGAAATCATAAGGTGAGGATACAATGTTTTCAGTAGTATTGAGATGAAATACATAGATGTAACTGAGAATGGCACTATAGGATAAAATAAACAAGAAGAGTTATAAATATGCTGTGGCAGGAATATTCTTTATGCATTGAAAGAGGGAAATATCCAGTGAGGCTGCATATTAGTCAGTTTTTCAGTATGATAACAAAATAGCTTAGATATATTATTTATGAATGAAAGAGGTTCATTTTGGCTTACAATTGTGACAGGCAGGACACAGGCCCATTTGCTAAGGGCCTTCTGGTTGACAGAGTCCTAGTGTGCCATCACATAGCTAGAAACGTGAAGTGCGGGTGCCTACCTCTGTGTCTGGTCAGTGTCTTCTTTCACATAAAGCCACTGGGAATTAAAATAAGCTCACTGTAATGACTTCTTCTAAAGTTGATCTATTTCCAATGGTCTCACCTCTAATTATAGAAGACAGAATATTTTTATCCCATTTACTGCCATTAACATGGCTGTGGGGATTAAAGCCCTATGTAAATTAGAGGAACACAAGATGTGTTCAAGCCACAGCAGGTTTGGTAGTCTTAGTGAGACAGGGGAGATGATTAAGTTTAGAATTTTAAGGAGAGAAAAGCATATAAAACTAGACAGAGAAAGTTAGTAACTTTATGATGACAGCAGCAGCCAATGAGAAATACTATCCAGCCGTGTGCCATGATCTAACTTCAGTTGTGAATAGATCACTCTCAGGTCATCGGGAAGGTTCAGTACAGGGATGGTGACAAAAAGGGAACAGATGCTTAAGAAGGTGGTAAATACCTGAATGAAGATGGTGATACCGTGAACCCACACTTCTGAAAACTGTTGGATTTAGGTTGTATTTCAAGCTGGATTCGCAAATTAACTCATGTAAAACAACAAAATAGTAACCTGTTAAGTAAATTCTGTTTTGTTGGGTTGAGCAATTACGTAGAAGTTGCATCAAATTGACCATATCTAGACAGCAGAGACTGGATTTCTGGATAACAGACCTAGAAATAGCACAGTGTGGAGGCTTGTTCACAGGTCAGGTGACTGAAGCGAACCCACCAGGGAGGGCAAAGGAAAGGCCCAGAGAGAATGGGGGACGCGGACGCGGTCATTTCAGAGTCAAGGGAAAAGGAGAGAATGAGCAGCAATGGCTGATCCCGCCCAAAGGTCAGCAGTGGCTTAGACAGTATGTAAGTCTTGAGCTGTAAAAGCTATATTTTTTGTCCATAATGTAAGTATATAAGTCTTATTAAATTGATTTCAACACATAGTTACAATATTACAAGATAAAGGATGCAGATAATTCCATGCAAGATTTTATTGTTCAAAGGAAAAATGCAGTAGTACCCAAACTGAAATGGGAACCAATTTAAATGAGAAGAAAATAATATTGCATTTAAAGTACAAAGAGACAGATCAAGTAAAATTTTAAATTGTTTCAAAATGATGAGGCTTTGAAGGAGAGAGAGAAGAAAGTAAAAATGGTTGAAAAAACCAAGACAGCGATTCTCTCTCTTATTTTATTCTGTGTAGTGCTGACAGAGAAGTGTTGAATTTTGGTGTTCCTTTCTGATGCAGCAGCACCCACTTGCATTTCAGAGTCATGAAATACCTCCTTCATTGAACCCAAATTTTACCATTGCATGCTGGGAAAGATGGAAGCACGTGTGAACATCGTATTACCAGGATGGAACTTATGGAATCTGTCTGTGCTTTCATCCGCGATTAAAGACATAATGAATCTGTAGAAATCATCTAAACAGTGGGTAGTGGAGGAGCATGAGAGGATTTTTTTGTTTTTCCACCTTAAACTCTTTTCCATGTTTTGGGTAATACCCATAGATAATATTTCAAAAGCTACCTATTCTCCCATTTTGCACATAAGTATTTTACACTTTAAACCAGCTTTTATCTCAGCCAAAATAAGTTAATTTGAAACCTGATTCTGTCGCTTAACCTACACTTATCTGCTCTGGAGATGCTGTAGCCAGTACGTCTCATTCTGTACCAAAGGCATTATGATGACGTGGCTAATAAAAGTATTAAGCTATGTTCTTATGTCTGGGAAATCTTTAAGGATAGTAGCCCTATCTACAATTTCCTCTGAGTCAAATATCCTGAAAGAAAAAATGTCACCCAAGCCTGTAGCAGTGTAGCTTTTTGTCTTGTTTTCACCGTTTGTAGTGGGTAACATTTACACTGGCATCCCTGCCTCAGGCTCGTTGCTCCTTCCCATGGAAGTGCTCAGTTCTGTGAAACTGTCCCATGCAACTGCTCTGAAACACTTCCAATCACTATGAGAGTGTAGACAATGTTAACTGACTGTACTGTAATACTGATGTATGGTAAATTTCATTTATATTATTTACAGGATATTGTCATGTTGAGGTTTATCTCAACTTGATTGGCTTCGGAGTTGTCCCCAGAATTGGTTAAGTACACTTCTGGGTATATCTGGGTAGGCCGTGGAGGTGCGGCCTTGGGTCGTGTATGTGCTCTCTGGTCCCTTCCACTCTGACTCCCTCCCTCTGATTCCTGACTTCTGTGAACGGCTCAGGTTCACTCTGCTGTACCTCCCACCATGCTGTTCATGCTTTGGAGTCAGTCAGCCATGGCTGGAATCCTCTGAAACTGTAAGTCAAGTCAAGTCGCTCTTCATTTACATTGTGGATGTAACACATTGATTTTAGTGACAGGAAAACTGACCAATACAGACATTTTGACAAGTAAAACTGCAGACTATCTTGTACTGATCAGACCGACAACCTCCCAAACAAGTGGACAGTGAAAGCTTAACTAAAAGAGACAAGTGGTATAATTTCAGGGCTCCATGATCAAAACCCTCTACTGAATTTGAGATTTTCTGGGGGCTGATACAAAGAACTTTCTGGGTGGCCTGTGTTTATTTGGTTTGCAAACAAAGGAGAGGGATACTGAGGACAGTGTGGGAATCTTTGGAGTCAGTTCTAGGGCTTCTCCAGGTAATAATGATTGGGGTTGGAGCCAGGTGTCCTTAGCTCTGGTCTTGTCCTTTGAGGTGTCAGGGTCTCACAGGCCGCTTCAGAACTTAGCTGGGGCTAGAGATTCATAGAGGTTCACTTATTACGAATCTGCTGCCCACCTCCAGACAAGGGATCTAGGCTGGGACAGATTCACAAGTAAACAATTGGTTAACTTAGAATACTGCTCGGAGCTGCTTCGTAGTGACGTTCATCAGTAGGCGTTGGACTCACCATTACTTTTAGGATGAAAAGTAACCCATTTCCAATATTTTTACACCTAGGAACAAAAGTAAAATTTTCTAATTTTTCAGAATTTGAAATAGTTGCTATTATCAACTCAAATTTGTTCATAAATTTATTTGTAAATTCTATGGTTGAGATGAAAGTTCAAAACTTTAACAGTGAGTAACTGAGAACACTTTGTTCTGTTAAACAATTTCAGAAGCAATCAGTGAAAGCAGAAGGGAGATGTGCTACCTTTCCCGACATGCTGGTTTATGTTACTGCTTGTGGGAAAACCGCAGGGCTGAATGTCCTTAATGCCTCAGGGCTTTTCCCTTTCTAAGACATGATAATAAGCAATGTCACACTACCTTGGGCTCTGTCTGTGCCAACTCGTGAATATATCGTTGAAGAATTGCCATAAACAGACCACATGTAAGTTGCTTCTATGTGCGGAGCCTTCTGTCAAGAACTTAGAAGCATTCATGTTGTTTTAAGGAGAAAATTAAATAGAAGCTAGTTGAAAATGGTGATACAAAGAAAATAACTTCCTAATAAAATTCAACACAAAATTGTCTAATATCATGAATAAAACTGAAACTGGAATTCAAACTATTTAAATATCTAAAGCATATGTCAGTGAGACATATTCTTTGAACTTCTCCAAATTATTTGAGAAAGTTGTGCAATACACAACTACCAAAATAACGACCATTATGCTCAGCCTAGTTTTATTTAATAGTTTACCCTTTCGCCTTATATCACATGGATTCTTATTTCTAGAATTTTTTAAATTGGTGTTAGGGAATAAGTTAATTTTCAGAATGGTAATATAGAGATACATGCTTATTGGTTTACTATACCTTAGGCTGTAACGCAAGGTCACATTATAGCAGTAGTACCAAAATCTGGTAGGTTAGTCATTTCTCTTGGGAAATATGGCACCATATGGAAAAGCTTACCTTAAACTGGCCAGGGGTATGGAGCAGAGATGTGTCTACACAGCTGAGGCGTGGAGACCATATGCTGTCCCTTCTCCAGCTGAGTGGTACTTGATGACCGATACATGGGGGAGTCAGCTGAGTAGGAGAAATCCCCATGTAAGCTGACCCACATCACTGTCCTAGAAAATCTCAAGCCAAATAGTGTGCTTACAAACACTGATTTGGATGCTGGTTTGTTTCACAGTAAAGCTAATAAAACAATCAAATGTAAAAAGTGCACTAAATGAATAGTTTCGTGAACTTAAAGTGATAATATGACACAACACAGTTTTAACTTCTTTGCTGCAAAACAGCCCTCAAACTGTGGTGTGCACTGGATAACATGAGATTTTGTATTTATTTCTATATATTCTACCAAAGCTTAGTTTTTACTTAAAAAGGATATTATCACAGGGAATATTACATTACATTCATAGTCTGATTTATGCAAATAAATAAAATTCAGGTAGTATTAATTTATTTCAATTAATTATACAATGATTACTTACAGGCATCTAGACATGTTAGTGCTTAGTTTCTGATAATTCCTTTATATAAACATATTACTATAAAAAAAGCATTAAATATTCTATACTTTTGATTTTGAAGCTATGCATGTTATTTTACCTAAATTTGATACATATATATGTGTGAAGCTTTCCTCGTGGGTAATTTAAGTAGTAAAACTTGTCATAAAACTGCTGAGAATGGGGACTTGGGATGGGGCACTGGGGCAGAGCCTCAGTTACTGGCCCTTCTTTGTGTCAGGACCAGCGGGGCGACCAGCATGAGTCCTAGCGATCTGTAGTAAGCATCATGTCTGCGCCAAGTCAATAATTACAAAATTAATTGCTACATCAGTTTTCTTCCAAGATTTAATTTGGCAAATTAATTTATATAACTGCTTGTGGGAAAACCACACAGTTGAACATTCTTAATGTTCCATAGTATTTTGGAAAACAACACCATTTAAAAATCTTACTAAAGGCCTAAATTTAATATCCTACCAGGCCTTTGGCCCAGTTAAATGGGATAAATTGAAATTCTTTTATTAAGATGTTAACAGAATCTTTGTAAAATTGAATTTGCATAGTAATCTCCTTGAGACTGCCTATAAAGAACTGTACTATGTTGGTGATCTTCTTATGATAATTTTAAACAGATAGTATCTCTTTCTCTCTTGCCACCTTATCATACAATATGAGGTTCTGTGCTAGGCAACTTCTTTTTGACAAAATAATTTTAATTTGATTTTTTTGTCTTTTTGAGATAAGTTCTCACTATGTAGTTCAGGCTAGCCATGAGCTCACTTAGTACCCCAGGACAGTCTCAAACTCACAGTGATTCTCCTGCCTCGGTCTCCTGAGTGCTTGGATTACAAGTGTGCATCACCACATCCAGTTTTATATGATTTTTATTAGTTTAAACATTTGTTACTTCTCTTGTTTATTGTAAATAGAATAAGCTTTAGTAGACTATTTTGTAGAAATGGTGTTATTGTAAATATAATCATATTTATAAATATTGCATTGGTAGTGTCACACCTAGATAGGCTACATAGTGGTTATAAATACTGGTAATTAAAAACATTCATGGATAGTTTGTTAACACTTCACATATCGAAGGAACATTTTGTTAGGAGTGCACTGCTAAGTAAAAAAGGAAAATAATTGTTCTGGATGTAGGAACTTTAAACTGGAAGCAGCCATCCTGCCTTAGGCTCTAAAGTGCTAAGGTTACAGGTCTTCATCACCACAGCCGACTTTGGTGATGTTGATGTCTTGGATTGGATTTGATGTCTTGGATTGTTGAATTTGGATTGTTGATGTCTTGTTTTCTCTTTGTTGTGGGTACTAAGGATGATCGTTTATGTCTTAAGTAGAGGTCTTAAGCAGACTCTTACAAACCATCTCAGAAAGTGAAGATTTTGTACACATTCAGAAATAAATTGTATGATAAAACAGATATTGAAACCAGAAGAAATGACTGGGAGAAAGAGTAACATCTGGATTTGAATTTTTATTTCTTTGCATTGAGCTGTAAAATCTTACCTTTTAATTTAATCCAAATCAAATTAAATTTATCAAATATTGCAGCAAACAATAAACATTTGTATTATCAAATGATTGCAGCTTAAGTGAAATTCATGCTTAGAAATAGACTGATATTGGTAAGATACGTATTAAAATAGTACTTTCCTATTAAGCGTCTATCATAGTATGGATATTCTCCCTTTCATATTGCTGCACCTTGTTATGCCTTCTGGTTTTGTTATCAAGGCAATGTTGGCTTCATAAAATGTTAAAAGTGTTAACTCTTAACCCTCCTCATCTGACTTTGGAAAAAGGTGTAAAATGTTGATGCTCTTTTTTAAACATTTCGAATTCATGGTAAATGATGTAATGTTAAGTAACTGTGAAATTTTTGTTTTCTTATTTCTAACACCTTTTGTAGTTATGAATGTATTGATATTTTCTACATTTTCTTTAGTTTCGGTAGTATGATAATAACTATTTGTCCATTTCATTGAAATTATCTAATTTTATAAAGTGTTATTTTATAATCTTTTAAATTATTTTTCCTTTTATTTGTATAAAATAAAGTAGTAATGTTTCCTTTTCATCTTTGGTTTCAGTAAGTTGACGCTACTTGTCTCTTGGCAAGTCCTGGTAAACGATTTTCCAGTTAGGTCGATTTATTTAGTGGCACCAACTTTTAATGTCGCTGGCAGTCCCATTTGTGTTTTTATCTCATATTTCATGTATTTCATGCTAGTTTTTGTTTCTGCCATTCTGCTTACTTTATGTCTTCCTTTTCCTGTTTTTTTTTAGGATGGAAATTTAGGTTGATTTGATTTTTTTAATTTGTAATCTAGGGTTTACATCTACTTAATATTCTTAAATATTCTTAATATTCCAGAAATTTAGTATGTTGTATTTTCTGTTCATTTTTTCTCTAAGTATTATTTAAAGTGTTTTGTGTAATTTTGTGTTGCTGTACTGGCTTATTAAAGATGGATTTTTGAAAAATTTTCTAAATCTTAATTTTGATGTACTAAAATTAAAGAACGTACTCTGCATGATTTCCAGGCTTCCTAATTGTTCCGGTTTATCTATGGTCCAGCATATCCTGGAGAATGTTCTGGTTTCGCATTTGCATTGAATGTATTTTTCTCTACTATCTGTGGAATGCTTTTTAGTTGTCTGTAGGTTCAACTGGTTCACACTGCATTCCATATTTACCCCCATTCCATTTGCCCCCTCCTCCCTGAAATAGTTCCTTTATCGTCAGTTCAAATTATTATCCAATTCCAGCTTCCAGTCTCAAGCGGAAATTTCTGCAACAGCTACGGCTACAGACTTAGACTTCTGGGACCTGAATGGTCGAGTCACCTTCTGGTCTGAGAACAGCAGCCAGCCAGGAAAGCCAAAGGGACTATGAAGCAAAGGACCAGCTGCAGAAATGCCAGCCTACCAAGATTGACTTCCAGTAGCTTAACAGCGCCTCTAAAGGTGAGAATGGGAATTGTCTACCACGTCTTCGGTCAAAGCCCAGGCTCCCGCAGGCTCCCGTTTAGCAGTCAGTCAGCCAGAAAAGCTGCTGAATGAATGTTTGGCTTATAGTGGATCTGTGTGGGTCAGCATCATAAAATATACCTAAATATATTAATTACATAAAACCTTTAAGCCACTAATTCAAATCTTACAGATAGTTTAGGTATTTAAAATATTATGAGAACATAGACGATCAGCATTCAAATAGTTTTAAATATATTTAAAATATTACTATTAGAAGTTATAACTCCTGTACTTTCTTATAAATTTAGAGTTAAAATCGGAAAATCAAGTGTAGGATTGAATTAATGTACTCTAAATTTGTGGAGAGAGAAAGAAAGCAAAACTTATGTGTCAACAATTTGCAGTACAACCACCATTGGTAAATTCATACATTCCTGTCTACTGACACTATGTATTGTCTCTAATGTTCTTTTAAATTATTATTTTCTTATTTCCTTTAATGATTTGGTCTGTTCTTACATCTGGTAATCTGAGCAACTTCATTGAAGATAACAATATACAATATATAACAATATAACAAGCACTGTTGATCCCTATCATTTAGTTTGAAACCCCGTTGTCATTTTACTGTCCTTGCTTTGTGTTGTTTGTACTTTGGTATTGTTCCTTTTTGTACTATTTTCTTTAAAATAAAAAAAAAATTAAAAGTGAATATCTAGATTATTTTGCCAAGTTATGAAACAGAACACATGATCTGGGCCAGAACACTTAGGAGACAAAGAAAGTGCCTAAATTATACTCTCACTGTTAACATCAATAAGAAAACCAACAGATATCATGACCATCACGTGATACAGTTGAGAAGTGAATACCAAGCCATTAATAACTGTGTGATCTAATCCTCAAGATACTTCTACCATTTAATTTTAGAAAAAATCCCTCATCCACTGACTTTTAGAATATTAAATCTAGAAAAAATATTCTACTTTTATTTAACTGACAAAAACTTGTAGTCTTTCTTTCACACAGCTTTACATATGCATAAGCTACATATTTCAGGAAGTCAGCTGGTACATGGACATCAACATGGTGCACACACGGCTGCCATAAACACAGCAGTTATCTTCTTAGAACATCTGGCTGTTTGTCAGTCTGGAGACTAGGGTGTCATATGCAAATATTGCAGAGGCAAAATAAATGTGATGAATTTGAGCTATCAGAAAACTTTTCACAGCTCTCATGGCTCTCTAGCCATAGTGAATATGAAAAAGAAAGAATCAGTAATATAAGTATGCAGTCATTGAAAAGGAAATAATGCACGATTTGAACAAAGAAGAATTATAAAGTTGAAGAAGTGAACAAAAATTGTAACTGCATGAAATAATTCAAAACAACACAGAGGTATCTTGGTTGATGAACTTCATTCTTTCCATGATTCTTGGGCAGATGGCCATGTTCCTCTTGGTAACCCAATGTGGAGTTTGTCAGCCAAAGCAAAATTTTGTTTGCAAACTGAATTGTTGGCAAACAAAAGTATTCCTTAACCAAAGTATTACTGTGTTTATCCCTCTAGGCTTACTTTTGCTGTGGATAGTAAAGATATATTATTATTCTAAAATACAGCCTTATAAGAAAATCTGTACTAATATTATCAATCAATAGGTGTTATATGATAAACCCAGACATAAATCAAGGAATATCTGGGATTTTTGTGGCAACTTTTTCAGGAGTGTTCAGGATACTAACTGTGGACATCTTTAATTTTAAATAAAGGCCATCTTAATACCTCCATAACACAGAAATTTTTATTTTGCACTAATCAGTTATCCAAGCATATGGAATTAATTTCCTAAGGAGATTCTTTAGAAATTATGTCTAATTTTTATTGGTGAAAGAATAAATATTTATTGATGAAATATTTCATAAAGAAGCTGTTTGTGAGCCATCATTCAAATACACACAAATACTAAGGTAGAAAAGAATTTTCAAAATGTTAAGAGATCATATAAATTTCCAATATGCTATTGTTAAAAGGCTCAAAAATAAAATGCTATATTCTAATTTAATTTCTTAATTATTAGATGTTTGCATCCTCATGATATCTCATTCAGTGAACCTTTTGAATATTAGTTGCAAAATCCCAGTGCAGGACTTTTTTTTAATTTGTATGAAAAACACAGAAAATGAGAAAGCAGTTAATCATTATAATTTCTAAAGTCTAACTGAATATTTTAATTTAAATACTCTCACTCCATAATACTCATCTCTATCTGTACATTAAAGCCATATTAAAACTACTTAGGGGCCCATTAAACCCTCAGAAATAAAAAAAGATCTCTGTATCAATGATTCTCATTCTCTTCTAAACATTAAAACCACATTTAAACTATTAAGTGGTGGTTTAAAAAGTCTCAGAAATGAGATCTACTAAGTAATTAGAATATCTGTGTGTGGGTCTTTGCACCCTAGGACTTCCAGTACATTACAAGACTTAAAAAGTTACTGCTCTATTGGAAAAACAAACAGAAAGGAGAATTTATTCTGAGAATAATTTAAGTCTACAGAAAATAGCCTTAAATTTAAAAGGAAATAAGTTATGATACAAATTACATAGACAAATGGAATAGGAAAATTACAAGAAAGTTGCAATAAAAATAAAGTTTTAAAGGATCACTACCAAAGACAAAAGTTTCCTATGACAGAGATTAATCCAAAAGAGAGAGTCAGAAAGATTATAGAAATGAAAAATAGTATGAGACATACATAAATATTAACCATGAGCTGTAAATATTTTAAAGAATAAACTAGGTTATCAAATACAGTTTAATGTTACCCATATTTCTGTCTTCAAGGAAACCTTAGATAAAAAGCAAAAAGAGAAAAGCACGTGACAATATGCCATCTTCCATAGCCTCGCTTCAGAACTCTCTCCTGTTCTAACTAGAAGGCGAAGCATAGAAAACAGCTGTGTAGTTCTTGCTAGACCAATGATGCTAAACTAGGGTGGTGAATCACAATAACCTATGGGTTCTCAGCTCCTCAGGCCTCCCCGCTCGACCACTCACCCTCACGTGACACACAGCATGGCTTCTGCAGCCATGACCTAAACTCCATGTACATTTACAATGCACTTAGCGCCAGATGTCCGCTTATGCCTGTTGACATCCATACCCATAATCATAAACAAGTGCATCAGAGATAATTGTCCAGTGCTTCAGGATTTGGACAACCACTGCGAGCTGTGAACCTTGCCAGTTTCCAGATCAGGACTGAATCCATCATGCTTCACATTCCTATTTTCATTCCGTTCTATTCTCCCTTACCAAAGAATATTCTTCTCACATTTTCATATTTACAGTTGTCTCCTTTTCATACCTTTGCATTACAGTTTTCTGCTCCTGACAAATCCGTTCACTGTGCTGTTTGAAATTCCTGTTCCAATAAGATACCAGTTTGGGTCCTGAATGTCATTCAAAAGTCCTGATCTCAAGAGGATATTAATATTATTATTATTATTATTATTATTATCGTTATATTATGCTTCATTCTCTCTTCACTCTTTTTCTTACACATCTAAGATTATTACACCAGCCTTGATTCATATATAATTGTTTACTTGCCCAGTAGTTCCAAGTTAGAGGTATGAATTTAGCACATAGGTCATCCTAGCAGACAAGATAGTACAATCCACCATGAAAAATTAACATAGATGCCTATTTTTGGATTGTGCTTTAAATTTGGGGGAACCAATTTTTTTGAATTCTTTATAGTTTTATGACATATATATTCTGTACTTCGTCTGAGGGACAACTGGCTAAATTTTCTTCTAGCTCTGTGAGTTGTCTTTGTACTCTTTTGGTGATTTCTTCTGCTGTATAAAATCTTTTCTACAGAAGAGCCCAATTGTTTATTCTATGTATTATTTCCTGTGTGACCGGATTTTGTTCATGAAATGTTTGCCTACACTTAAGTATTCAAGACTTTTGCCTATTCTCGCCTCTAGCAGATAGTGTTTCTGTTTTAATGGCGATAGCCAGAGGTCTAGCTAAAGCATGGGTCTTTGGTATGTGGAAAGGCAGATTCTCCAGCACTCTTTAGTAAAGAGAGTACTTTTCCTTCTACTGAATGTGTAGATATTTTAAGGCTTGATAATGATAAATTTTCGTGGTTTAGGGAAGAATACCTAGGGTCAATTTCTTGTGATTTTAAAGTCATGGGGTATGAAAACCAAGCAGCTGCCTTGTGAGGCCTGATATTTCATCCACGTGAGGGGCATTAATGCCTTTGGAAGAAAATAGAGACAGCATTTCACAAAATTTCTAAATCACATGAAATACAGGGAAAAACTTCGCCAAATAAATTCTCAGTGACAACTGCATTATGTGACATAGTTTTGGTAACATAGCAACATGGATGTGTTCTTTAAGTAGTCTTCACAAGGTCACCTTTACGAAGTTATGACTCAGCTATAGGAAACGTTTGGAAGAAGAGAGCCGAGTCAGTAATAAGCAGATAGTGTTTGGTAGGCTCTAGCAATTTCTATGGGCAATTTTCCCTGCAAGTAAATTCTAAACAATTTATCAATGTATTATTATTCTTACTAATTTTCCTTGACAAACATAATCCCCTAAAAGAGATAATTCCTATGAATAGTCAAAATTATAAATAAAAAGAAAATGCCATTTTTGCATGGAATTATTGAGAATATCTCAAATCCAAAACATTATATTTTCTTGAAATAATTCCGAAAATGGCTTTACTTACCTATATGCTTCTACAATAGAAAAAATACTCAACATAAAGAGAATACTTTAGCTGGGTGTGGTGATGCACACCTATAATCGCAGCACTTGGGAGGCTGAGGCAGGAGGATCACTGTGAGTTGGAGATGAGGCTGGGCTACAAAGTTAGTTCAAAGCGAGCCTGAACTACATAGTGAAACCCTGTCTCAAGAAAGGCGAAAAAATAGAATGTTTTAGATCTTATGTCTGCCTGCTTTCTTATAGAGAAATCAATATAGAAAGTAAAAAATAGGAGAAAATATTTGAATATTGGATTAGACTAAGATTTACTAACACAAAAAAGAAAATATGTAAAAATAGGTAGCGTCAATTTCCTCAACATCCAACATGTTTGTTTTTACAAAGCTATAGCTTAAGAAACACAAATAAAAGATACACATTTTTAAAACATATTGCAGATGTAACAGTGGATTTCTATTTGGATACATAAGAATTCTTACACATCAAAAATAACAATAGGACAACCCAATCAAAAGTAGCAAAATGTAAGTAAAGGGGACAGTATTTGGGGGGAGGTTAATGGCAATGGTAATAAATTTTGACAGTTAAACAAAAGCATGAGAAAGGCTTTAAAATAAGCTAGAGACCGCACTTTATTATATGGGGAGATGTCCAACATCACTAACTTTCTGAAAAACAGAAACTAAGATGCCAGTGAGATGCAGCCACAGAGACACACAATAAAACAGCTACAGTTAAATCATAGGGCAGTGATGAACATGGAGAATAAGCCAAATTTCTTTCAATATGTGTGAATCCAGAATGTCCCTCACTATTGAAACCAAGGTAGCTGCATCAGGTCAAGACACTGTGCAAACCAGCACATAGGCAACTGGTACACAGAAGTGAAATATGTGTTAGCACAGATCAGCATGTGAATACTTATTGATTACTTAATTAATTATATTGATACACTTCTGATATACGTATGGCTAACACTCATCAGAGGGCATTTGGACCTGGACATGATGCATTTTGATTCTTCTTTATTCCTAATTCCCCCTGACCATTCTATCCTTCTTTCCCTTCATATTTATAAAAGTATTGTTTCGCTTCTCCTTCTCTTTCATTTCCTTTTCCCTTCCTTCTCTTGCCCCTCCCCATTCCTTATTCCCCTTCCCATTTGAACAGTGAATATTTCTTCATTGAACTGCTTCACTCATACTGAGTTAAAAATGTAAGCACTAAGTTTCATCTATTAGTGAATCTGGAAATACACTGAGGTTTAAATCAGCTGACACGATGCAACATGGTTAAGAAAGCAAATAAAATTCACATAAAGCAGTCTAGGTGACTTCAAGAGATAGTATGCAAATTTAAAAATAAATCACAGGAAACCCACACAATTTCATTTATGTAAAATTATGTAAAAAGGCAAAGCTATACTAACAGCAGGAATGGCAGTGTTTTCCAGCAACAGAAGTGAGGACGTGGTATCCACCACAGAGAACCCTGAGGAAGCTTTTCAGAGGATGGGATTTACATCTTCACCATGATCTTGGAGGTCACATGTTTATACAGCTCTCAGGATCTCTCAAACTATCCATTCCAGGTGGGCCAAGGCCTGCCTGTGGGATTAGGAGATGCAGAAACCAGCAGAGGACCCGGCCAAGGAGCCTGAAGCTCAGATTCAGAGGGATCAGTGATGCAGCCTCAGCCCAAGGCTGACACCCTGTAGGCCCTAGGAAAGTTGCCAGCGCAGATCTGTGTTCAAAAGCTGGAGAAACTAGGGTCTGTTGTCTGCAGATGATCTCGTTGTGAACTAGAGCAGCTCAAGAAGAGTTAGCCCCGGGGGGCACGCTCTCTCCTGTACTTTTGTTCCCTCGGGGGCCTGCCCCTCAGAGAAGAAATCCCTCTTTTGTTGAAACTCGTAATTTTGATAACTTGTATATTTTCAAGAATTCAGGGAGTATCCTATTGTTTGCTTATTGGTACATTCTGGAGTTACATATAGATGTCATTTTGCTTTGATTTCTACTGGAAAGTCTTTAACACTGACATGTTAACAATCATTTTATATCTAAGAAATATGTATGTAATAATACATCTTTCCAGATGTTCTGTGTGTTTGGAGAGATACATGATTGAAATTTTGAATTTGAGCCTCTAGAACATAATGCCCATCCAAACATAGAGATATGTATAAATGGTATATGAGACCGAAATAAATATAAGAGTGTGTATTTTACAATTAAGTGTTTTTTGTTGTAAAAGTTTGATAGTATACACGTGAGTCTCATTATTATCAGACAGTATGGGGATGTGCTCCCGACTGAGGAGGGATGCCGCAGCAGCTGCAGTGACCTGGGAGAGCTTAGGTTAGCAATGAGACCAGCCAGCGGTCCTGTGGTTCCCATCAGGTCCCAGAAGAGTTTGATCTTTAGAATAAAATAAATGTATCCATATATTATACAGATCATAAAAATTGCTGGTCAACCTTACATAAATGCAATAATAAAATTGTTATGTAAGAGAGAAGATACATTAAGAATTGGACTATTTCCCTAAGGTGATGGAAAAACCATAACACACATACCTTGAAATAGAATTCCAAAAATAAAAGGTAAATAAATTTCTGGTACTGATACTGAACTACATAAGAAGGTAAAATTGGTGATAGACTTAAATTTTATTGTGAAAAATATTACTTTTAAAGATATGAAACTTAAGCTGTATGTGTTTACATAAACAAATATATATATAGTGCCAAAAATCAAATTAAGATGTAATTTACATTTTAAAGAAAATGCTTGAATTATTTTAAGTGAAGTAGACTTCATTAGTTCATAAAATGGATAAAATGTGCCTCTGTAAAAAATTTTCAATATAAATTTCTTTTTTTTTTTGCGGTACTAGGGATCGAACTCAGGACCCTGCGCTTGCTAGGCAAGCGCTTATTCCACTGAGCTATATCCCCAGCCCTCAATATAAATTTCATATGAGCCCATTTCAGTTAATTAGTCTGCACAATTTTTGTAAAAGCAACTTCTAGAAATATAATGACATTTTGTTTTTCAGGAAAAAACAGCCTAAAATTCTTTCAGTAGATAGTAAGAACCCATGAGACCTGGAGCATGAAGGAAAAACAAAAATAACATTGCACGTATGTGTTAAGTGAATATATGGCAGGGCCACAAAATAATTTTTTAAAAAAGCAATCATTAGACCCACTGCATGAGGTCCATATTGGTCTCAAAGCCAAGAATGACCTGAAACTAGGCCTGCCATGTTCCACATTAAAACTTTTCATTACGTTCTGCCCAAGTTCCCAGGACAGGAGCAGCCTGGCTAGAGATCAGTTGTCTTCACCTCCCGGGACAAGAGCCTGAGGAAAGGACAGGACTCCCGGACGCCACCCTCTAGATGGCATCTGTTACTTCTGGGTGTCATCCTCCGATACAAGTAGAGAACTGAATATTGACATAGATACTCAGGGAAGACAAATTCTGAAAAATCCAGCCTAGTTAAAAGGAGCCCAGAGTGGCTGATTTGAGGGTTTAGACCTGGGAAAGAATCTTATGTATGCTAAAGGATCTAATGCACTGCCTAAGATAGAAAGAATGCAGTGACTTAGCCTAGCACCACAAAAATAGTTTTTTCCTTCTTTTTAAATGGTTGAGGGCTGGGGATATAGTTCAGAGCATAGTGCCTGCCTGGCAAGCGTTGGATCCCAGTAACACAAACAAACAAAAATAAATGAAAAGGTTGAATCCAATGTATAGAAAATTTCTTAATTTTTAAAATTAAAATCAATAAGTAAATCATATTTTTATTTGTTCACAGTGTCTTTCTTGGAAGTGTCACTTATTAACTCGTGTTATAAAAAAGTAGGGTTTTTTAGATACCACTGTCCTATTGCTTTCATTTTAACTTTGACTACAAAGATAGTGTGTTTCAATGATCTATTGCATAACAAACAATCCCTGAATTTAGTAACAGAAACTGATAAAATTTTGCTCTCTCTCAGAATTGTGATTTGACCAGGTTAAACTGGGCAGTTATCCTGAGTGTCACCTGGCTCCTCCGTGGTTCTGCTCTCATGGCAGTGGGAGCTGAATGTGCCTGTGCTGGAATGGCCGGCTTTCATGGTAGTGTCTCCTCTCTCTAGATTTCTCCAACACTTCTTGTCTCCAACTGGCGTCTTCATATTTGATTCTTGACAAAGCAGCTAAACTGCACATTCCTTACATGCAAAATCATGGTTCTCATGAAACACAGCAGGGACAACTGCCAGGCGTTTTTAATCTTAGTGCTGGAATGCACCTTACCACTGTGATAGCCCACACCGTCAAAGACGAGCCCGACTTCAGGAGAGGAAAGTTAATACTCCCTCTTGAGAGAAGAATAGTCAAAATCAATGACTTTTTCAATTCACTGTAACATTTTTCTAACAATGTCATAGGTGAATATCATAAGACTTTGGAGCCAGAAGTTACTTAGCAATGACTAATCAGTTTATATGAAAGCATTGGATCAATATGTGACAATAAAAGTGTGAAAGTTATGACATTATCAACTTTTTTTTCAACTTTGTTAATGCCTTATGATCTTGGCAAGCTTCCTTGGATGTAGTAGGTAATAAATATATACTTGTTGACATAACACTTTATTGAAAAATCAAAGTTAATTTTCAATAAAACTTTATTTTATGAAGCACCTAAAATTCTAACTTGATAAAAGCATGCATGAATTATAAGAAAGACCTGAAGTCTTGAAAGTGATTGTCCAAGACACCAGGAAATGATATTCTAGAGCATTTCAATTATTTTCTCATAAAATCTATACTTTCTTACCAAGACAAAATGAACACACACACCCCACCCATGTTCACACACAGAGAGCAAAATGGCATACACATGCACACATACACACACACACAGAAATGGAGGAGTGAAGATAGAAAATAGAAATTAAACACTCTATTCTTGATGCATGACATCTTCAGGTCTAATATCAATTTACTTTGCCTTAGAAAATGACCTGCCACATTCATGTTACACCAAAATGTTCTCATTTCCATAAAGTTTAACTCTGCAGACATGGATAAAATTCTACAAAATAAATTAGGATGATAAACTTTAGTTTTATTACAAAAATGATTTCTAACAAAAACAACAAAAGTGATATCAATTCGTGCCTAGAATTTAAAGTGAAATGCACTAACACAATTCATTGTGTATAAAATATTACACAAAATGGAACGTTCTGATGATTTAGGTAAGGTGCATCATAAAATACTTCTACATTTTCCTGAGCTTTTGTTGTGTCAACCTTGCTCGTGTTAGTCTCCCTCACTAGTGATCTTAAAGCTGTGCAGTATTTTCATGTAATAATATCTGCATTACTTACTTCAGTCTAAAATGATCAGCGAGCTTTGGCCCCTTCCCCATAGTAGGACTCCTCTCAGTTCCCCTTCGTGGCCCCCAGATGTCATTCTTTTCTGCTATTCATTGTTTTGTAAATCTAATGGCTGACGTTGATATTTTTTCTCATATGAAGGGAAATTGTTGCCTTCCTGATTTTTGGAATTGACAACCATTTTCCTATTGAAGTGTTTCTTTTCCTTGTTGTTTTGTTAGACACTAATTTTTTACAATGAAATAAATATGCACTAATTAGAAATTAGAGCCTTTTTTCTTTTTCTAGCAATTACATTTCTTCCTTCCTTTAATTAATATGACAAATTAATCTTCTAATGTATTCAGTCTGCTGTCCATAATGTTTCCTTGTTAGTTTTACATCATCAATAGAATCTACATTTCATAGTAAATGGAGTTCTAATGTCTCTACGAGCACAAACTGTGAAACTTCTCATAAACTGGATGTAAGAAAATCTCATTTACATTCTTCAAAAGGTTTCTCTAATCTCTTTTAGAAGATGCCAGTTCTGTACCTCATGTTTCTTTTCTGTTTTTGTTACTGTGCAGTAGAGGTTAGAATACTCTGTAAGGCCACATAATGCTTATACTGCACATTGAGTTGAATGCTCTGTAAAAATGAGAGTAAAAATAGCTACATCTCCTTATTCACATGGCTATCGTAAAAATGTAACAAACCCATAGATGTGAAAACATTTGGCAAATTATAGATCTTTACTCATCTCAGTTTCAATTTATTTGTTTGCAATTAGATTTAATCACTTCTAAAGTCTCACCATCTAACAATTGAGATCCTTTAAAATATTGCCAACACTTACTGATCTAATTAGAGAGATTATATAATAAAGTATGAGCAGAACACTCTGCTGAAAATTGGAATTCCTTGTCTTCAGTGGCAGAGGGTGCTCTGCCTGCCTCTCTGAGGCAGGCTGAGATGCAAAACCCAGCCTTTGCAGCTGAGCCATGTAGTTGGAATACACTAGATTCTTTGAATAACTAACTATGTATCTGTAACATAACATTTAAATATTTAAAAATATGTATATAACCTTCTCCCATCTGTTCCTGTAGTGCACTTCTTATATGAAATGAATTTATCAGCCACTCATTTTTAATTAAATGGAATTTCATTTTACTTGTTTCATCACTTTTCCCCTTTTACAAATCTGCTATCTGAAAAGGATGTTTTGTTTACCTTCTCTAATTCTAATTCGTATTTATTTACCCTTGTCAAATACACAACTTGGTAAGTTAGAAAGAGGTTTAGATTTGAAGTGAGATAAACTCATATTTAAATTCCAACTTTGTCTTTTTTATCTGCGATCTTGAACAAATTCTTCAGACCCTCTTATCAGTTTCCTTCCTGTGAAATGAGAACACTGCCCTCACAGATCATATACATCAAGCATGAAAGTTAACAGGAATTTTCCCTGTAAGATGTCAAATTAATACTAACCTGAATAAGGACAGTATACGTGAAAAAAGGTGTAAATAAATAGGACCTTTGGCGAATCCCCGCTGCTGCTGCTACACGTCTGGATTCATCACTGGGTGTGTGCGTTGGTTTCACCACTTTCCTCACTAGGAGAATGGCGAAATGTGTGCACCGAGCTTGGCTGTGTGCTCCGCCGCTGGGCAGTCTACCTCTAGGTGAGCTGGGCCGGAGTATGAACTTAAATAATTTTGAATAAGTGAATTACAAAACTGATTTCAATCTACGTCATCATAATTAGGGACTCAAATAGAGCAAACAGGAAAAGCAGCGCAGGAACGCACGCTTCGGGGATGTGCGATCCGGCGCACACGTGTACACGGGCTTTCCCAGCGTGGACGCCAGAGACGCAACCGGCTCGCGACTCTGTCACCTACTGGCATGAGTAAGTCTCCTGAATGCTCTTTTCCTTAAATTTCACATATTTGATGCAAAAACCATAATCTATCTCATCATCTGCTCTAAGGAGTTACTGTTTTGAGCTCTTTTTAGAGCAAAAGTTAGCACGTGAAATGTCTTATTGTTGAGAGATGAAACAGTAACAACAAAAACATGCGTTTTAGGAGATACCGCTTGATCACGGTAGCAGAAGTGTATGTGTAGACGGGAGAGCAGGAGCAATAAAATACAGAGAAGTGACCCCGTCTGAGGTGCACATTCGCGGCAGAGATGCCGTAGTAAAGGGTCACGGCTGACTGGCTGAACAGTGAGAAAAGCTGGGGTTTGGAGGCCATTTTCAGAGGTGTTGCCACCTTGCATGCTTCAGTATCACCGTGCTTGAAGCTTATTGGGACAGTAAGTCTCCTACTCTCTCACACACTTTCTTGCTCCTAATATTGTCAAAAGTTATTGTTTTTGGTTTTGGAGATTCTTGAAGGGATTAATAAGCAAATATGAAGAATTTCAAAGTGCTGCTTATGTACAAGTTCTATTATTAGAACTTCCGTGTACATATACATAGTACAAACATATTCAGAATAAATTAAATGGTCCTATCTATGTAACTTAATAAAATATATGCTGTGATTCATTTCACTGAATATATCGCTTCTTGGTCTTTTGGCTAAGATCAAATGTCATTTCAGTGAATATTTCGGTTCTCAATTGGAGATTATTTTTGGTATTAAACCCAGGGCCTTCACATTGACCTATATCCCCTATTTTCATTTTTATTTTTATTTTTATTTCTGAGACAGAGTCTTGCTAAGACCCTAAGGAAGCCTGTGTGGGGTCACTGTAGTGCTGCCCCCTCAGCCTTCCAGAGGGCAGGGGTTAAAGTTGTACACCCCTATATGCTTGGCCTCAGTTTGAGATTTTTGGTGGTTGTAATTGTCATCTTAAGAGATCCTGATGTTTTTAATCTATTCAGTTTCTTTGATAAACTGAACAAATGCAATGCTACAAAAATTCTTCCCTACAGTTTATGTTTCATAATTGTTTTCTGATGGAATGTGTACTTTATCTTGTAGTTAAGAAAATAACAAAAACACAATGTGTAAAGTGATGTGTGAAATGATTATTTAAAAATGCTACAGTTTAAGAAGAGTGAATAAAAACTTGTTTACTTGCTTAAATATGCTTTCCCAACAAAAATATTCCTTGTCTTGTAATTTTTTTTTCAAAAGCAATTAAATTTGGGAACGAACTTACCTCCTGGTGTCTATGCATATGGTTGCCGTGCTCAAAAGAGATAAACAGCTGCTGTACTCCCACATTATAAATGTGTTTGCAAAGTACTGAAAAGTTCTGGTGTGCACTGATAAGGAGATGAATGTCTTGCAAATTACTTAAATAATCACACTATGTAATGACTTATGTTAATTCAGATATAATTAATGATAAAAATTTCTGACAAAAATGATAAGAAGTTCAGTATCAGTGCCAATGGAGTCAAGGCGAAGGCAAGAGGAAAGAGACCGGGTGCAGTTCTGAATGGTAAATGCAGTTGGTTATTATCACCACGGAGCACAGTGGAGACTTTGATGGGTGGAGGATTATTAAAGAGAAACATGAGAATAGGGAGACTCATTACACTATCTTAACATCACTTTGCTGAAGACAAGTCAGCCTTCAGCAGTTATCAACTGGTGACCCGTTATCAATGGTGGAGAGGATTCTTCCCAAACTGATTTAGCAGCATTCTTGCAACAACTGGGTTGTGCAAGCCCAACAAGGGTGGAGACCAAAATACAAGGGCTAACTGAAGAGAGGGCACATAGCTCTTGATCAAAATTTGTTCCTGGAGAATCCTTGCCACCAATCAGAGTATGGCAGAAGGAACTTTGAACCAACAGAGGGTGAGGCACACCAAGGGATTCGTGTTTCTATTAGCAGATCTGATGAGTATTCATAGTGACTTCCTGTTTCTTTCTCCAGTGAGCTGAGCTGTCCGCACCACACCGCAAGATGACCATAAGAGACATGTAATCTTTAGAGTAAACCAGCCAAAGACATCTGCATAAAGAAACCAAGTCCTGCGAGCTGTGAGCAAGCAGGGACCGTGGCAGTGGGAGGGATTTGTCAGTTCCTGACAGGTGTGGTACTTTCTTCACTGAAATTTTGTGTTTGCTCACTGTGTCTCCTTAGTTTGCTAGAAGATATAAAACTGTGATTTGCGATTGTTCTTTTTAACTGTAGACATTTATCATATAAACTTCCTCTTGGCTTTCTTTTGCTGCATGCTATAACTTTAGGTACATTGAATACTAATTTTGATTTGTCACAAGATATTATCTAATTTGTAAAAGTTTATTCTTTGACAATGGTTATGCAAGTGTGCATTATTTAATTTTGTTTGTGAACTTTTCAACTTTCCTTCTACTATTTATTTCTATTTACATACCACTGTGATTCCAGAAAATGTACTGCATAATTTCACTCACAGGTGATACTTATAAAAGTACAAATCACAGGATCAGAGACTAGAGAAGTGGGTATTTTGAGTTGTTGGGGTAAAGGAATGAGGAGTTGTTCAGTGGTTCTACAGTTTGATTTATGCTAAATGGAGTAAGTTCTAGAGATCTGTTCTGCACAATATGGCCCACAATGAAGAAGATAACGTTCACTTTAACATTTCTTAGAAAGGTAGATTTCTTGTAAAGTTTCTTGCCACACAGAAGGAGGTAGAGCAAAGACAAAAGGGCATTTTGTGAGGTGATGATTTTGACTATAGTGTTAGTTACATCTATGATATCATAAGTGTTTGTACATGTCCAAACTCATCAAATGTCATAAATTAAGATGGCTGTTTCTTTATACATCCACTGTACTCCAAATAAAGGTATTAAAATGAAAAAAACTATCTTAGGCAAAATGGCATTGGTGCATAATTTGTCTGGTATTAACTACCCTTCATCAAGTTCTTTTGCCATTGTGGTATAATAACATTAAAATGGAACACTTTGCTTTAGACTTAATGTACTGTATAATTATTCAAAATAAGAAAGATATAGATCTTTGATGACCTTTCTTAGATATCCTAGGTTGAGACCTTTTCATTCTCAAAAAATATTTCTGCCAGTTTCCAGTCATAACACTACTACGAAGTTAAAGCACAGGAAAAAGCTATTAATCAGGTGAGGATTCTCTGAAAGATCTTAACACTGGTGTGATTGCAGAAAATTATCTTCATTTCCTTGGGACTCTCTCTTTGTGCCGGTCAGTGGGACAGAGGGAGACAGATTTATCATGCATGTAAGGAGTCCTAGAGTACTGGAGAAACGATTGACCGGACAAACATCATGGACATGAGAACCATGTTGTATCTATGCAACAGTTTTGGAGAGATGGACAGCTGCGGCTGCCTAAGTATTCTCGGGAAACATTATTACATAGCAATGGAGTTTTGGTGTTCAATCCAATGCCTAAAAAGTGAATGTTGCTTTATTTTTATTGCCTTATCACAAACACTACCTTCATTATTCTTCCTCATCTTTGAAGGTGTCTGTAGAGTCCCTCTGTGGTGATGCCCAGTGCTTTTAGTGACAGCGTTTTTGATAGGAGCTGTAGACGTGGCTCACAGAGGAGCTCTGCAGCCAGCCTGGAGGGACGAGACCTGGCATGAGATGGGCTGCAGTTCCAGTGACATCATCAGGCCTTCCTAAGAACAGAAAAAGTCAAATTGTACTAAGAACAGCTACCAAATTGTGAAAATAACTTTGAAATCTTTAAAAGTGGGCTAGAATTTGGAAGTAGAAGTATTTTTTCTATTGAAAGTTTTATTAATTTAGTTCAGTTTAAAATGGAAGCAGAAAGACAAAATTGTCAAAAAGTAAGCCTGAATGTATTTCATAAAGTATTTGGGTGTGTAACTGTCTTCAGTTACAAAATTTTGTGCATTTTGTGAGAAATACAAGAGTGAGTGAATAAAAACAATTGAGTCCTTTGCCGCACATTGTGCTGGGTCGTGGTGCTACAGACTTCTCCTGTCTGGCCTTGCTGAATCCCTGATGCTGAAGAAGACATTACATTTGTTGCCAGGTGACCACCTAAGGTGGTCAAGGCCCCACTCCTGAAGAACAGTCTTAGCCCATGTCAGTCTGAGCCTGCAGGCGATGATTCAGGAAAATGAATGTTCTGTTGTTATCACTGTTTAGTGGGAGTTCAAAGCTAGGGACACTGGGTGGCAAGAGCTTGTTACCCCTTATCTATAGGTTTGTTAGGTTTTCGTTTTTTCAAGCTACTAAGGACAAACAGTATTTACAAATTCCAAATGCAATCATAGGATTAATTAAAAATTTAAACAAAATGGCATTTTAAAGTGTATAATTATTACTAAACAGCATATTATAGTAAGTGCACAGGGCTTACACTTTTCCTTTTTATTGTTTACCTTAGATATACTACTGGTCGTGTTTGTCGGGAACGTGAAAACGATGCTCTTCTACTCCTTCCCCCGCCCTCCCTGCCCTCCCTCAGCTCGCCCTACCCTCCCTTCTTACAAAACTTTGTTTCCCTTTTATCCCTTTAAAAATTATTTAGCTAGATGTTAATTCAAGCTTTCTACCTCAAATGTGTCAACCTACAATAGGTTACCTGTGCTTTCTACATCTCATTGGTGCCCTTTGTACAATAGATCTGTGACAGTGACCTAGCCATCTTACTTATAATAATTAAATAACATACTCTTTAAGTACATAGTACAAGGCTTGACACTGATAAATTCAGACAATATCAGAGTAAGAAATTCCATGGGTTAAATACTAGAGAATTCTAAGTAACACATATATGAATAGAATGTTCCTAAGTAACTATTTGCTATAATATGAAGCACATATTAATTGATTTCTTTTTGAATGATATGCTAAGTTTATTTTTATGTCTTTCAGGAATCAGTATGCCAAAAATTCTAATGAGAGCTTTTAAATTGGAGGAATTTGAGTTCTAGTTCTTTTCTCTTCCTCTGACAAAGTGGAGCAAGTAGAGAAATGAAGGGACCACAGTACCAGGACAAGCTTGCCATAAGCAAGTAAATTCCAGCTGCATTTACCATACTTGCATAAAGTAAAATTCAACAGACATTTGTAGATAATATCAATTCTGATGTAAATAAAATAGTTCTAAAGTAAGATTTAATTAATTCAATAAGGGAAAGTCATAGACATTAAAGAGTATGTCTTTTGGAACTTTTGCATAATTCAAATGGATATTTTCCCTCAAATTTTATTGTAATATTTTCAAAAGTGCATTGGATGCCTAAGTCATCCTTCTATTTACTAAAATATTCAAACTAAACATACAAAATCTGTTTGCCTGATTTGATATAAAGGTTTAGGCGAAGACCAACTAGAAAATGCATAAAAGGAGGAAGGGAGGAGACACATAGGAAAGAGTAACTTAGTTGACAGGGAATATAACATGAGGGTGGAGACACTGTTCATAAATCTCAACCTACATTAATCACACTGTAACTTCAGAGGAGGGCAAAATGAGAAAGGAAGTGACTAGATTACCTGATTGCCAGAGGACCCTTCCCCTGAAGACTCCTCCCTGTCCTCAGTTCGGGACTGGAAAAGGCAGAAATAACTCATGTTCATGTTAACTTCACATTCTGAGGAAGCAGAATGCTTCCCAAATGCACAGCGTGGTTAAATGTACAGATATGTGATTATGAGGCAAGGAGATATCGCTCTATGTCACAATCTTTCCAACCACAGCCAACAGCATTTAGAAACCATCTATTTACACTCGGGCTAATATAGTAAGTTCAAGGCCAGTCTGAACTGCATAATAATGAGACCTTGTCTCAAAAGACAAAGAAAAAAATAGAAAACATGTGTTTAGCAGATACTTGTTCCTTTCCCTCAAAGGTAGTCTTGCCAACTTCCTTTACTTTGCCATTCAAGCCCTTAAAGACTTCCAAGAGCTTTACAGCAAATGTTCAGGAGTCCTAATTCCACGGTGGTCATTCATTAATCACTGTAGATGTCTGGTGTATTCGTGAATCCACTGACCTCGCTAACACACAGCACTCAGATGATAATATAATTGTACAGGTCAAGACAAAGGGACCAAGAGTCCTCAGAGCGGCCCTGAAGGAAACAGGAATGGCAGTCCCTACCACGGAGCTATACTGAGCTACACATCTAAAGGCTACTTTGTTCCGGCTACTCTGTGACATATGACACATGACCAGAGCAAAAAGGGTAAAGAAAACACATTATAGTTGATAGGTCATGTCCACTGTTATGTTTCTTTAAGACATTTTAATAAGTCTAATTTGGACAAGTTACTTTCCCAGGTAAATCCTATGGACTTAGTTCTGGCTGCAAAATAAGTTGAAGAAATGTGACTTATGGGCATGGTATACAAAGACTAAATATTAACACTTTCTTCACAGAAAGGAAATTTTTTACCCGAGATTTAAGTATTTTCCAGTCAATCTCTATAGAAATGATTGATCTGCTTGGTTCTGCAAAGGAGTTCAATTCAGAGATGTCATCGTGATATTGGTCATCTATGGAGTAGAACACAAACCAAACTGTAAAATTTAAGATTTCTTATTAACCTTGTAAGTAATGTGTTTTACTCTGAAACAGTACAGGCTTGTGCTTTGCAGTGTGTGGCTACACCAGTCATGTCCAGTTCTCCCGAGTCTGGCTCCTGATCACATATGGGTAACTTGAGCTTGGTTTACTTGCCACTTTTGTCTGGTCAGCTTTACAGAGTACTCATGTCACTTCAGAGTAAGAGCATGCTGCATAAACACGCTGAAACTGAAATATCTGATCAGCTGGCCCACATGGTCACACTTACAACAAAGAATTAGAATTTATCAAGATTTTTTTTTCATGAAGAATCCCAAAACTGTTGATTTGCATATAGCATCAAGGGTACATAAGTCTTTTAACTCAGTCCATTTTCAAATATAACCAAACTCAAGGGCACCCTTACTATGCATTGCTAAACCCTCTGAGATTAACACTTTTCTCAAAAAATAATAGGACTGACCCATAAATATCAAGTGAAATTGGGTAAACATTGCTATAAATTGGAATATGGAGCATTGAACTCTACTTCTAGACACACAAAGCACCTGTAACTCCCATTTCTATTGGGAATTACAATTGATCTTAGATTCTGGGCAAGAATAACTCTGTATTTAAATCTGTAATCTATGTAGAAATACATAATTTTTCACATAAGAAACTATATACCATAAGTCTTATGGAAGCGTTGAAAATAAATTAGAGGAATAAGTTTTAGCCTGTAACAATCAGGAAGAGAGACTAGCTGAAAGAAATGGCATTCATTACTGTGTTCCCAGAGAGTGGAAGAGGGCTGTGATATAGTTGGGTTTTAATCTACTTGTCTACTTTCCAAATAAATTAACTAATGCATAAAAAGATAAATGGTATATAAAGAGATATGTATTTGAAATCCAGAAGTTTGACAGCATTTCATATCCTAAAAAGATCAGCATTTTTTGTAAGGTTGTCAACTAGAAGTTATTATAAATTAAAACAAATATATACATCCAGATCTATAATAACAGTTCACTGAAAAGTTAGGGAAAATAAATATTCTTCAGAATGTAATTCCTAGCCAGCACTTTAGCACCCATCAAATATCCATGAAACAGACCGGGAAAGCTGTGAAGAATTCCTCCCGTGTAACCATGTGTAAGACCTCTGTCAAGGAAAGAATAGCCGAGACGGGAAACCAACAAAAATCCAACCCCTCCCAGCCAGAAAAACAGTAAGATAATGCGTATGACACATTGGGAAGTTATGATTAGCACTTATCAAATGCTAAATACAGAGATGATGATATGATGGTGATTATTTTTATTTTAATAAACTCTTTGAAGAACTACCAATTTTTTACCTCTCTGTTTACTTCTTAGGATTTTGAAGTAAGGAGAATAAAGATGAGGACAATTTACACTTCAACCATTATTTCACATCAGGGCAATATTTAGTTAACTTGAATTCTGTACATTTTTTGGTAAGTTTCAACAACTTCATTTCTTGTCATTAGTTAATATTATGTTATTTTCTAATGAACCTGTGAATTTGTGTTGGTTATATTACAGAATACCATGAAAAGAGATCTCTAATTTTAGATTTCTATGTATGTAATGTTATTCCTTATAATTCCCACAACTCTAAAATAAAAAAGTTGCTTCCTATCCCTTATAAATTATAAAGCTAGAAATCAGAGTTTGTTAATCTTCTTTGTAAATCAGATTGGTTATTACAAATCTGCACACAACTCTCAAATGCCAAACTTCGGACTCACTAGTCATCTCCAAGATTGCCCTAGGATTTGTCTGTTCAGTGACAAGGGTTAAACCCAGATTTCTTGTAATCCCTCTAAGATATAGATGGAAAATGAGATATGGAATTAATAAATAAATTAACTTCTTGGAAGTTTCCATAACATAAAGTGTTTCAAAGCACAGGTACCAGCAAATGAACTTGAAAAACTTTCCCCTTGTTTACCATCACTGATCATGCATAGATGAGGACTTACATAGTAGAAATTCTGCCCTAGCTCTCGTTTACTAAACAGAGCAAGAATTGCTCAGCCTATGTTGGTGTTGTATCTTATGTGAGTTAAACCCTGCTGTAGCAGTTGGACTTCCTGACAATAAATATGGATGTGTGTATTTTCCATTGAAAAAGAAGAACCCTATAAAAAGAGGTGCATTTCTTCATTGAAAGTGTGACTCAAATCTCCAGTGGACCTTTAGATGACAATTATATGTCCAACTCTAAGCAAGAGATTATAAAACTTGAAAAAAATCTCTTAAGGTTGTGCTTTTTCTCTATATCCACAACCAGTGTTTCTGAAAATCATTGCCTCTTTCATATATCATTGCAAAAACCCTTAGGTAGAAGGTGGGCTTGTGGTATTCTTCAAGGCATGAAATTCTATTTTAAAACAATTTTGAGTGCTCTTTCTACAGCACTTTGTAAAAGGTCAGACTAATTCTTTAATTTTTTTTATTTGATAATTACTGTAGATAGAATTTCACAAGTTTATTGTAAGATGCTCCCTCATATGGGCTATTTCAGATATTTAATGAGAAGTTTGACAATCCTGAAAATTTATTAGAAAGGAGTAATTGAAAATTTTTGAAGCAAGGATTAGTTTTAGTGTTAATAGTCCAGTTACAACAATTTCAGAAATCTTACCTATAGCTTTAAATAAGAAAACATAGTCATTGAAAAACTAATATAACATTGGATTTGGGCATCAGTAAATGTTATCTCTAAAGCATGCCCTCATCTGAAAAATTGCACCAAAATTTTGGCAAAAAATATTAGTAATTTGTTAACTTAAAATAACCGGATAAATATCAAGTGCTGACTAATGCCAACACAATTATTAGTGCTTTTCCCTGCAAAACTCAATACAAATTCCACTGCCATTGCTTTGTCATCATTTTTTTTCAAATATTACCCTTCCTTGCTCTTTTCCAGATTTAGTAATACATGATAAGCATACTAAATGTAGTATCTATGCTCCATTTTAAATTATTTTTTATATGACAGAATACAGCTAGTTGTGGCGCCACATGCCTGTAATCCCATAACTTGGGAGGCTGAAGCAGGAGGATTGCTATGACTCCAAGGCCACCCAAAACTACATAAAAAGACCCTGTCTCAAAAAGAAACAAAAATTAAATTCAGAGCAATCCACTTTTTAATGTAGAAAACACATAGCATGAAAACAGATTAAAATACATTGGAAAACTTATCATGAGGAAGAAGAACTAATTTAGTGAGTTTTCTTGACATCTAGATATTTTGGGGTAAATAAGTCATATCATTTTTTATTTAGTAAAGTAATTTTTAAAGACACACTAGATTTCCTGAGATGAAAGAGGAAGTTTTTATGAAGGATTTGATGCACATTTTCATACTCTTCACCAAATCAGTTACTTGTTAATATGAAATTAGCTTATAAATTACGTTATTTTGTAAGTCAGACTCACATGTATAAATATCATATTGTCTACTACTGTAAGAAACTGAAAGAATAAATAAAATTCAAAATATTCAGTACATATTGTGAAAGGAAAAAAAACTTGCTAAAAAGGAAAGAACGATGTGTATGGGAGAAAGGAGGAAAGACGGAAGGGAAAAATATACATATATATATATATATATATATATATATATACAAGATAGCTAAGATAATTTTACTGATAATTTCTATCAGTTCATTTAAGGGAACAGTTAGTGCTTATCTTGTGTGATCAGTTTTGCATGACTATATCTGGTAACAATATGCAATATAATAACCAATGTTAATTTCCTATCATCTTGTTTTGAAATTCTCTATTGTTTTTTCTTTCTTGCCTTTAAAATAAGTAAATAAATAAATAAATTTCATATTTCATATAATATGGAATTAAACAAATATATCCACATTTATAGCAACTTCTACCATTGTCTGGCTTGTTCTGTGCCAAAAAGTCACTAAGCATTGCTCAATATAAAGGTTAAGCATTATGGGAACCATGGAATTAGGGTTATTATACTCAAAAACATTACTAGTTTCAAATAAAATTAAAGATAGAAAATTAGTAAATATGCAAGTACAATTTTACTCACATTAACTAATGTACAAGTATATAAAGACTATAATAAACAAGGCACTTCACTTTGATAATATCCTAAAACCTGTCCTTTGTGCGCCTGTCAGAAGACAAGCAGCTATTAGTTGTTGTGAAGCAGTGAAAAGAGGGTTCCTTGAACCAAAAAATTTGTAGCACTAGATGTGCATGACTGTTGTGCAAATCACATGTGTACTGAACTTAACAAAAGTTTGACACATGTATGTTTGCGTCTTACAAGATGTTATGTGAGCTTACTCTAACTTTTCACCCAGTCTTTCTCAGTGATGACTTTGGGCTTCACTGAAAGCATAAGATTTATATTTTATTTATAATGTGGCCTACTGTATCCATTATGTAAGATAAAATTTGTGTTTTCAGTATAGTTGTTATATCATAATTGAGTGCATACATAGTAGAACCGAGAAAGAGCTCTATATTTTAAAGAGACAGTGAATTGAGTGGTGAGCAGTGACACATGGGTAGTTCAAGGCAAATAATTACTCTAAGACGGGAGGAGAAAGAGATCATGGTATCCGGTCTGTTTTCCCAGAAGGTGGTAGTATTGGAGCAGCACTCTGCTTTTTTGTTATTTGGTATTTTTAAAATTTATTTTAAAAATAAAAGGAGGAAAACATATTAACAAATAGACATACGTTTACAAAAATAGCATAAGAACAATACAAACAATACAGAGTTACAGACAAAGTGGTAGGAAATTAACAATGGTTGTTGTATTGTTATCTTCAAAGTGGCTTCTCAGGAAAACCAATAGAGACATACAATATTTATCAAACAAATAATCATTAACTATTCCTTTCAATAAAGCAATAGAAGACAGTAGTACAACTGTTAACTGTCCTGTATATACATACATACATAATTTCCTCTCTTTCCCTTCTCTTTTCCCACATCCCAGTTGTTCTTTACTTTCGAGCATTTTCCTTTCATTTCACAATGTCTATCACACCTCCTCGTTTTTATTCACTCTTTCAGGTTCTTACACTAGTGAGACAATATGCTGCTTGTACATGCAGGTCTGATTTATTTCACTTATGAGTATGGTCTCTACTTGTCACCATTTGTTATTCTTTGATTTCTTAAAGATAGCCATTCCTACTGGAGTGAGGTGCAATCTCAGTGTTGTTTTAATTTGCATTTCTTGAATGACTAATGATGTTGAACATTTTTTCATGTATTTATTTGCATTTATATTTCTTTATCTAAGAAGTGTGTATTCATCTCAGCTGCCCATTTTTGTATTGGGTCTTTGAGTTTGAAGGGGCTGATATTTTAAAATTTTTTACATGTTCTAGATAGAAGACCTTTGTCCAAGAGATGGTCAGCTACAAATTTTTTCCCAATTTGTGGGTTTTCTTTTTACTCTGCTAGTGATTTCTTTAGATGTGAAGAAACTTTTCAGTAGGATGAGATCCCATTTGTTGATTCTTTGAAGTATTTCATGGGCAGTTTGGTTTTTTATCATGAGCTCTCTGCCTACCCCTATGTCTTCTAGGTTTTTACCTACTTTCTCTTTCAATACATTCAGTGTTTCTGTTTTAATATTGAGATCTGTGATCCATTTTGACTTGAGTTTTGCACATGGTGATGGACTTGGGTCTATTTTTAGTCTTTTGGAGGAAGCAAACCAATTTTCCCATAACAATTTATTAAAGAGGTTGTCATTCTTCCAGTGAGTTTGTTTGGCCCCTTTATCAAAGATTAGGTGGCTGAGTGTGTTTATGGTTGTGTCTCTGTCTTCCAGTCTGGAACAGCACTTTGAAGGACAGCTAGATTATGGGTACCAAGAAAGGGGAAATGCATCAGAGTAGCACTAAGCTCAGATATTAATTTTGATTTATTGAATAATGAAGAGTAGTAAAAAGGTATCTTCTTGTGACAATTAAGATTTTCCTAATTTAAAAACACAAAAATGTTGCAACCCAGATTATGTAAATATTTGAACGTAAGGAAAGATCTCTACAACTGTGGTAGGCAAAAGAAAATTATTACAAGTTAAACAGTGAGGGACAGGGAAAGGGTGAGATTTTTCTGTTATTCACTGTTATCCCACAGTACGTGTTAGAGCACATGGAAGAAAGAAAATGGCCACAGCGTTATAGTCGGAGGCCACTCTACATCTCCCGTGTCCAGCTCATGTATGTGAGATGACAGCACTCTGTCAACAAAATGCCCAGACAGTTTATGATATAAAATTTTGCTATAATGATACGTCTGTATCCAGCATTGTGTAATTCTAATAGTTATAAATATCAGGGCTAATTGAGTTCCTAATTGAAATTGAAGTTACTTCATACAAATTATAGAGTAAAAGTAATGCACATGTACAAATATATAACCTGCGTACAAACAAGCATATGTTCCTATGTCTATGCTTATAATTATTTGCATTATTTATCTCTGTGAAGTGTTCCAAATGGACTCAACATCTACTACATTTTACATTTCATGTTTCACTGTTTGCTTCTAAACATCACAGGTGTGAAACACATTTTACATACTTTTAACTAAAATAATGTAAACTCATGGAGAGTATTGAATTCTAACATTTATGAGTATATTAGTAGGCCATCAATGTTGCTTTCTCATTTAGCAGATGTAAAAATATTAACATCTTAATATTTACTCCTACAGACAAAAACAATTCCAGTGTACATCATTTAAGTAAGAATTAGGTCCAATGTGTTTAAACCAATGAAATGTTTCTCCTAATTGCAAAGTTTTCTGAAAACATTTATTGCTTGAACCACAGTACTATTATTGTTTCTAAGGCCTTGTCTTGTGACGGTTGTATTTCATTTTCTGTTATTTCCCTTGCCTCTGAAGACCCAAGCATCACTGGATAGCCTGCTTCTAAAAGTGGCTCACCAACTAAATGATACTATCACCTCTCCATCTGGAGTTAGAGTTCAGGTTCTTCTCTTCTCAAACAAAGCATTGAATAAAGTGAACAAAAATGGTGACCCAATTTATTTGAGAAAGGAAAAATGAACAGTAGGGGAAAACTGGCTAAAAGGGGGGAAAACGAGGTAAAAAAAAAAAAAAAAAAAAAAAAAAAAAACACCCTGAAAATAGAGGACGGGCTATTGTGAGGCTAAGCCACAAGAACAAGACCTTCATGGCTCACATCCCCTTTTGTGCTGTCCAACTCTGGGAGAAAGGCATGAGAACTTCTGCATGCGGTCCTTAGTGGCAGTGCTGGGATCCCACGCCTCAGGTTGAAGTCAAGTCTAGGCCACACTATTGAAAACGTGCTCAAATTCTTGCCAGAAGTCCAGGGGCATGGATTTGGGAATTGTTCTGAGCATGTGTCCCGAGATCTTGCCCTTAACAGCTCAGCTACTTTCACAGCCAGTTTTCCCACACCCTACTCTGCTGTCTCAGCAGGATGCTCTGAACTGTTGCCCCTCTTCTATGAGGGATTCTGCTAAGCAGCAACCTGAAGCAAACGCACAGCCTTCTCCTGAGCCATGCCGCAGTGGGACACAGCTGAGACAGCAAGATGTGAAGCATTAAGCACTACCCTCTGGCATGTCAGTCATTCCCACTTCATCGTGAAGCATCTTCCTCCATCAGTTGTCCATGAAGAATGTTTAAAAATGACAACAAATGCATCACTCTGGAAGAACGGACATTGGTACAGTCTGAGATTCCAGGTGAAGTTTACCTGGGCTCTCTGCTCAGGGTCTCAGAGGGTTAGAATCAAGGTCGGTGAGAGACAAGTCTTATCGTGACTAGAGTCTTCTAAGCATCTGATTGTTGGCAGACTTCAGTGCCTTGCAGTTATAGAAGAGAGATGCTCCACTCTAAGAGACTGCTGCTGTTCCTTGTGACATGCCCCTGGCCACATGGCGGCCTACTTCTTCAAGGGCAGGATGAGCGCAAGTTGTCTGCTTCGAGGGTCTGTTTCATGGACACTGTAAAGCCCTCTGTAATGAAGATGAAGGGTATAACTTTTTTACAGGTAGGCACAGTAAGACAAACATTGCACCATCTCTCTTGTGGAATCTAAAATGGCTGGCCTCATAGAAATTGAGACTAAAAATAATCTTACCGGGGAAGGAAGCATAGGGGAGAGTTAGGAGTGTTTGACAAAAGGCAGGGAAAGACGGATCAGTTACTGTGAAATTAGTTATGTAGGAAAATAAGTTCTGGAGTTCTATGGAATAGGAGGATGTTTCAAAAAATTTAGAAAAGAAGATTTTGATTGTACTCACCATAAAGAAGTGATAAAAGTTTAAGTTGCTAAGTATCCCAACTTTATCATGTCCCAATATGTACGTGAATTAAAATTCCTGATGTGTTTTATAAATTATACAAATATGGGGCTGGGGATATAGCTCAGTGGAATAAGCGCTTGCCTAGCAAGCGCAGGGTCCTGAGTTCGATCCCCAGTACCGCAAAAAAATAAAAATAAATAAATAAATTATACAAATATGATGTATAATTTATAAAATGAAATTAACTTTTTAAAAAATCTTACCAGATTAAATGTTATTTTTTAACCCAAACTCAAATCTTTAGCGATGACTATTACTTCTGTAAAGTCCTTTGAGTTTTGCTCTGTAGGCTAAATTGGTCATTAGGAACAACTACTAATATATTCACTAGTCCCTGCACTCAAGGCTAGGGATTATACAAGGACACTATCATCAGGGACAGTGTCCAAAACTGTGTAGGTTTCTGATATAAGATTATGAAAAGTATCTTTCTTTATTATAGTTCCTAATTTTATTTTTAAAAACTAATTTATGAAACTACATCATGGGAGACAGAATTAATATCTTTGTCAATCACTGTATCCATACCAATGCAGAGTATATATTTAATTTCTGTTTATGAATAAAATTTTAAAAATCATAGTATGTTCTAGAGATCATTTTTTTCACTTTTCCAATGCAAATGGCATACGTTACGTGCTATTCTACACTATGCATGCAATGTTCATCACTTTCCCTTTGTTCATTTTAATTCTGATTCATTTATAACCATTGAAACACAGTCATACCATCACCACCTCACGTGCAAATGTTTCCACTTTAACATAAATCATCACCCAAACTAAAGAAATAATAATCAGTGAACTCTGCTTCCTTTAGTCCTTGGCATTTATTGAGTATGTGCTTTGGGTTTAGTTCTGTATTAGGAGCAAATCATACTACAGAAGTAATATTGTTTGAGGGTCTTTTTTGTGTAATTGCTGAAGTTTTATACAATAGCCAAAACTACATGAGACCATAGAATGAGTGCTAAGATATGTGGCACTTACCAACGTACAAAGAGCAGGATTTCAGGAAAGAGCTCCTTGGAAATGAGTTAGGGAAGGCTTCAAAACCAGATGATGCTTAGAAGAAATAATGAATGGCAAGAAATATAGGTTGGAAGTGCACCAACCACTCCAGAATTAGTGGGTTCTTGAATGCAGGGGCAGCCAAGTCAATACGCAGCTCTAATACTAGCTGGGTCTCTTAAAGGAAAGAGGAAGATTTGAAGGCAAAAATAATACAAGCCTGTATTTTGTCCCTAGACAAACTTACCTGTGCCTTGGGCTTGATGCATCTACACTAAAATTTTACATCTTGTTATGGTTTGTGTCTGGATGTATCCCCAAAGCCTCATGTACTCACGGGGCAAGCTTTATAGGGTTTATGACTGATTCATGGCCTTATGGGTGTGAGTGCTACACCGCCCGTGGGGCAAGTAGCCTGAATACAATATCGCTGTATTTTTTTTTTCCCCCGGTACCGGGGATTGAACTCAGGACCTTGCGCTTGCCAGGCAAGCGCTTATGCCACTGAGCTATACCCGCAGCCCCCTGAATACAATATCAACAAGGGAAAGAGGCTCGCTCTGCCCCCCCCCCCGCTCTTGTACCATTTGCTCTTTTCCACTGCCATGAACTGTTGCTCTCTGCCAAGTACCACTCTGCCTCGGAGCCACCCGAATAGGGACTGCAAGCTACACAAACTGTGAGCTAAATAAACCTTCCCTGCCTCAATTCTGGGGGCCAGGTATTTCGTCTCAGCCATGAGAGGAAAGTAACCAAGACACACGTGAAACCCCTTGAGTATGGAACTGAGGATATAATCACTCATAATTCCTGAGCCCTTTCTTGCTGGACGGCAAGGACTGTCTCTACTCCAAAAGGATTATGTGACTATCAACCTTCCATAGTCGAAACTTAGATTTACAATTTTCCCTTTAAAATCTGCTTTTCTTCAGTCTTCACACATGCTATAGCTTATATTTAGACATCTCCCCAAAGCCTCATGCACCCATAGGCGGAGCTTTGGGGAATGCTGGATCATGGGTGTGTGATGCTGGGTTAGGCTGTGAGACACTGGGGTTAAGGGTGTGTTTTGACTAAATTGCTTTGACATAATGAAAGCCCAGTCCTGGGTGTAGAAGGCAGCTAGATGAGGTTTGTAACCTCATTGAGATAAAGGAGAAAGCTTCACTACTTGCTGCTTCCTGTCTACCCTGCGGTAGACTCTCTCCTCTTGCCTTGCACCCTGCCTTGATGCCAGTCAACTATGAACTGAAAGCTCTACAAACTATAAATTGAAATAAGCCTTTCTTCTTTCAACTTGTAGGTTTAGGGTATTTTGTCTCAGCAAAAAGACTCAACTGACTTTTGATATAACCATAAAATTGACCCTGACATATTCTTATCCTCAATTTCTGTTTATATAAAGAGACCTAAGTGGCTAAGGTTCCGGTGTACTAGTCCCAAGTGGGACCTTCAGGAAGTTAGGCTGGTGGAAGCTCATCAGGACAACTGCCCTTGGAAAGAATTATGTTTTTCATGGGACTCTATTTTGCCCTTGCAATCGTGATTTCTTATATAACAGGGGCCTGACACTCTTTGGCTTCCTGTCTCTTGCACCTGCTCCTGCTGCGTCACCATCTGCCATGAGGCCCTTGCTAGAGCCAGCACCGTGCTGCTCAGACGTCCAGCCTCCAAAACTCTAAAGAAGCTTTTCCTCTCTGTGTTACACAGACTCAAGTATTTTTATGGCATTGAAAAATAGACTCACTATGGGCTGAGGATGTGGCTCAGTGGTAAGATGTATGCCTAGTACGTATGAGCCCAGAGTTCAATTCCCAGTGATCACCTCCCTGTTCACTGGCTCACAAGTCCTCTCATTCTGAGTTCCTAAAATACACTCACACAATGCCTTCCCCTCCATGTTCAGGTAACACCAATTTCACTTCAACTACAACAGCTAGTCACCAACAATCAAAACTACCCTCACAACTAATGATCTGAGTAACTATCAATTCATTCATTCTCATTTCTCATCCATTCTCTGATTACAACAAAAATTCCCTATATGTTCCCCAAGAGGCTGTGTGTGTGTGTGTGTGCGTGTGTGTGTGCATATGTGTTGCATGTGTGCGTGTGTGTATAGTGACCTTTACACACATATATAAACGCACCCAGACTTGTTTGTCAGATAGTATGCTCCCTGCCAGTTTCTAGACAGAGAAAGCATTCAGTTCTTCAAACAAACCAAATAGCACACTAGGTCATCTTACACACACTCACTGTTTACTTTCTCCAGAAGGGTGCCCTTACTCTTTTCTATCTAACTTTAGCATACCAGTCTTGTGCTATTAGACTTGAATATTCCATCCCAAAAGTCTTCAACCAAATAGCATCATTCTTAAACATTCATACACCAAGTTATTTCTTTTTGTAGCAGTTCCACTATAAATATTAAGATTTGTATATTCTGCATAATGTTTTTACAAATAGACTAGAAACATCTATAGGGGCCTGTCCCACTCACCTCATATCCTCATGGTTTAAAAATATAGCAACAAATATTTCAATATAAATATTAATTCTTAGAACCAAAGAATAGCTAAGTGACACTGCAGGATATTTCATATTTTTAGCGAGAGGTATCTATCTTATTTTTGAAGCTTCTTTTGTATTTACAGAAAACTAAGAAAAAAACAAAATATGGAATTTTTACCCAATTTAATTTAAGAAATTCTTTTAAATAACATTATGCTCCAATCTCCAAGGGTAAAATGATGCCTAAACTCTTGAGACCAATTTCACTTGTGTCCCCATATTTAAGTGTTAGTAGTTTATAGTAGCTATTTCAAGCACTTAAGTGCATGCCTAGCTCAAAATTACTCTGGCTTAAATAGACAGAGCTACAAATACACTCAGCCACCTTCTTTTTGACAAAGTGGCCAAACATGTTCATTGGAAGAAAGATAGCCTCTTTAACAAATGGTGCTCGAAAAACTGGCTTTCCACATGCCAAATACTAAAACTAAACCCATGTCTATCACCATGCACTAAGCTAAAGTCAAAATGGATCAAAGATCTAAATATCAAAATAGAAACACTAAATCTACTGGAAGAGAAAGTAGTTAAAATCTTGAAGACATAGGGGTAGGCAGAGAGTTTATGAACAAAAACCAAACTACATGGGAAATACTTCAAAGAATCAACAACTGAGATCTCATCTTATTGAAAAGTTTCTGCACATCAAAAGAAATCACCAACAGACTGAAGAGAAAACCCACAAATTGGGAAAAGATTTTTATCCAACCACCCCTCAGACAAAGACTCCTACCTAGCACATACAAAGAATTAAAAACAATCAGGTCCCAAAAATTCAAAGACCCAGTCAAAAGACGAGCATCTAAGGTGAACACACATCATTCTCAGATGAAGAAATACTGATAGTGAACAAATATATGAAAAAATGTTCAACATAACTAGTCATTTGAGAAATGCAAATTAAAACAACACTGAGATTTCATCTCAGCCCACAAAGAATGACTATCATTAAGAAATCAACCAATGACAAGTGCTGGAGAGGCTGTGGGGAAAAAGAAACATTTCTCCACTGCTGGTGGGAGTGTCAATTGGTGAAACCACTGTGGAAATCAGTGTGGATATTCCTTACAAAACTAGGATTAGAAGTCCCACTTAACCCAGCTATTCCCCTTCTGGGTACTTTTCCAGCAGAATTAAAAACATCACACCACAGCGATATATGGGCACCCATGTTCGTAGTAGTGCGATTTGTCATAGCTAAATCTTGGAATCTGCCCAGATGCCTATCAACTGAGGAACAGATAAAAAAGATGTGATATTCCTATACAATGGAGTATTACTCAGCTATAAAAAAGGTACTCTTGAGGCTTTTATAGGTACATAGATGCAACTAGAGACCACACTTACAAGTGAAATAAATCGGACCCGCGTGTGTGAGCACCACGTTGTCTCCCTGGTGTAGGGATACGGCAGAGTAAATGCAGCCCAAAATGTACACTAGATAATAAGACATGGAAAGAAGCTGCTCAAAGGAAGGAGCAACTGGAATGAGGGAGAGAGGAAGACACAAAGCAAATTTTATATGTGTGTGTGTGTGTGTGTGTGTGTGTGTGTGTGTAAGTATATATATATACACATACACACATATATATTATACACACATATTTTATATATATAGAGAGAGATAGAGAGTATAACTGTACCGTTGGTGGTGTCTGATGGTTTGTTGGAAACAGTTAATGTTTAAAAGTTTTTCCTACTATTTTGACCAATTTTGCATGCTTATATCTAATAATCTGAGCCATTTATGTGACAACAATTTACAGTATAACAACCAATGGTGAATTCCTACAATTCTGCCAAGAGCCACTAGGTATTGTCTCTAATGTTCTTTTAAATTATTATTTATTTATTCCGTTGAATGATTTGATCCATCTTCTATTCTTACATCTGATATCTGAGCAACTTTGCTGAAGACAACAGTATGTAATATAACAACTACTGTTAATCCCTGTCATTTGGTTTGAAATGCTGAATCATTTCTAATGTCCTTGTTTTGTGTTGTTTGTATTCTGCTTTTGTTCTTTTTATTTTTGTAATATTTTCTTTAAAATAAAAAGAGAAATATCTAATGTCAGTTATAAAATTTTAGTTTTAACCAACAAGGAATATATTTGCTTAATTGTAAGTTATTAATGGGGATATTCAACAGTTATAATTGTCTCTCTTCATGTTGGGCTATTTCAAGTGATAAACATCTCGGTGATAAGAAATGTTTTTGTTTGTTTTGAGCTATTTTATTTTAAAAGATTTCAACTAAGGAAGCAACTTATTCAAGTGACTAACTCTGAATTGTCTTTGCCATAAATAAAGCTGCTTCATTCATTTTAGAACCTAATATCTTTATGTGAATAACTATTTTATAGGACAAATAAATAAGTACTTACTTGAAGTTAAATTTCAAAGTGCCACATCAGCACCGAGAGTATTTGGCGGGTATGACTGAGCTGAAACCTATAGTAATCATCACTGCTGACTTATGCTCTCAAAAATTCAGCCTCATAAGAACAGCTATATTGTAGTTGTCCCATAATCTCCTGTTATGTAACATGTAAATTTAGCCAAGCATGGTCTATCAACCCAATGAGTATCCATCCATGTCAGTCTGCAGGCAAGAGTGTCGCATACCAAGCCCAACACCAAGGGACTGACTTTGATCAAACTCCAGAAAAACAGATGCTAACTAAACTGTTAACATGAGTTTGGGCTCCACAAGGAATATAATATGTTGAGAAGATTTTGTACTTACGGGTTTCTGATTAGCTGCACTCACTCCTGCAGGACCCTGCCAGATGAGCAGCTGTCACTGTCCTTACACTCACCTGTGTGGTGTCAGGCCTGGGGCAGAACTAAGAGACCCACAGTAAGCTGACTGCATGACCTCAAGGAAGGAAACCCAGTGGGGCTGCGCTGGTCAGGGAGAACCCGGCTCACCGCACCCAGGGAAGAATGCAGTAGGAACCCTCGCGGTGAGGCCCGAGAACAGCTGCTTCTGGACCTCCACGTCACACGTCACGCACAGGGCCTTTGCTTCCAACTCAAGGACGGTAAATGGGAAGAGGAGCAGTTACTCCTACGCTTCCGGTAATGGTGATAAATGTCAGCACAGTGCTGCGATTCTACCACTGGGCTCTGCAGCAGTTTATCTGTGCTCTCCGCTCCCTATCTGCTTCACTGTCTTCGTGTGGTCCGCTTATTTCTGTCGTGCACACCCACAGGGAAGACCCAGAGGTCCGCCAAAGCCGGGAGGCCTAGATGTACACATTCACTGGAGCACCCTTGACATGTAAGAGACAAAGACCTTAGAGTAAATGCATTTGTAGAAGTTTTGCAGCAGAAGACACTTTGCCACTCATCTCCCTCCAACTATCAGCCCTCATTTTGGTAATCATTCCTGTCACTTTTGGAAGCAATTCTGGAAGTTATCTTCCCTGAGATCTTAGTTGCATTTTCAAGTTTCCTGAATTGCTTCATGGTCATTTTGACTTTGGAGGACAGCCAGAAATCACACAGTTCCAGATCTGTGAATAAGGCACACAGTAGCATTTCCACAAGCTGCCTTTCTGCTGGATGGCACTGCATTTTCCCCCCATTTGGAAAGACTCCCAAAAGAAGACTTCTGGAACTGCTTCAGTAAGTGGCAACAACTGCATATCACTTATCTCAGTCAGAAGGTCAGTGTTTCATGACTTAATCACTCCCAAAGGTCTTACCTCTGAATACAGTCCCCTTCAAGACAAAGTTTAAATATATGAGTTAGTTTCAGAGTGATACCAGACCACAGAAGGGTCTTTCAACTGAGATTTTTTAAGTTGTGTTTTGGTTCCCAGTACTGTAGAAAGATGTAATATATTGGGCTTAAATAATGTTGCATTGTTGGGACGTGTGGATTTGCTGCTATGGACCTGCTAGTTTTGTGTAATCAGTGCCCAGATTGTCTTCATACTGCAAATGGCCAGTTATCCCTGGTACCCAACCCATTTGCTTCTATTTGTGCTAAACTTTGCATTGTCTACAATTAATATGGAGCTAGCTTGTTCACCTGGCACTGTTTCCATGACACATACACACCCAAAGTCATGAAAATGAGAACAAAATATTTTTATATATCAAGACAGTTTGCTGAGATATTAATAAATATTTTACTGTTCTTATATTTCCCCCTCATATATTTCTTGACTAAGAAAATATTCACTTTGTCAGTAAGAAAGTAAAAAAATTACTATAAAATATGCTCTGTCCAATTTATTTCCAGGAAGCCAAAAATCTGGAGAGATGCTTGCTTATTAAAGGAGAGAAGGGAGGCATGATGAGTGGAAAAAGGAATAAAATAAAAAGAAGCCCATGAGAAAAAGAGAGAAGGAAATCAGCAGATAACAAATCCAAAGGAAATCAGGGGTTCTCTCTGAGTCCCCAGGACGCATGCTTGCATGGCACAAAATAAGGACCCGATTTCTTTCCTTTTTTGGTGGGAATGAGGCTTCCACCAGAAGCAAATATTCCTGTGGAAAAATTTGACATAGAAACAATAGTAGAAAGCAGCCAACAGACAGCATTTTACTTGAATAAAATAATTCCACTTGTACACATCCAATATACACATAAAGCAAGGTATATTGCTAAAAACCACCAGTGTCTTCAAGACTTGAATTCAAATTCCCCATTAGGATATTTATTTTCTGAATTATGGTTCAAGTCATTCTTTTACTTCTGAATCATTTGTTCCTTTCATTGCAATGTATCATAAAATTGCCAATTCATTTCTTCTTTGATGTGCACATTCTTTTTAATTTTTCTTATGTCAGATTATTTATAATCACTTCTTTGCATTTTTCTCCACTATATGATTTTATAAACTGCTTTACAGGCAAGGACTTGGTTTCACAGCTTCTACTACCATTCAAAGTTCCTATTATTGATTTGTATCAAGAAACACACACTTAAAATTGACTTGATATTTTCTCTTTTACAGTACCAGGAATTGAACTTATGACCTTGCACTTGACAGGCAGGCACTGTGCCACTGAGCTATGTCCTTGGCCCTTGATTTTTTTCCATTTAAGTTTTTTTTTCCTTCATGGCAATATTTTTCCCTATTTCTTCTGTCCATTTTAATGTCCTGTATATGTATTATTAAGAAAGTGATGATTTGAGCTATACAACAGCAATTTCAGCCTTCAAGTAGTCATGACAACTTCAACCGACATACTCTGAACTAAAATGGAAGTGGGAAAAGCAGGTTCTGTGTCCTCCATCGCTCAGTGTGTCAAGTGCACTACATTGTATCTTTTCATGGTGGCAGTATCAGCAGTTTCTGAGACTCACCATGTAATTTTTGCTTTGTTAGGAGTGAACTCTGAGCAGGTGTGAAGCATACTCCAATTCAATATATGAATAAATCCTCTGGGACTCTGCTGACTTTCTTATGGAGATTCTCTGCCATGATTTGTTCCATTGCCTTGGTGTTTTGATGTTTTTTTATATTAGAATTGGAAGTAATATAAAGTCTAAGAAAAATAATAACCTCTTGCTGTCATTTTTCTCCTTGAAAAAAACTAGTTTTCTATTTTTGGACCAACATACCTACCGTTTTCTTTCATCTAACCAGAATGATTAGCGGACCTAAGCAAAAATGAAACTCTCGATGTTCTCCTTTTTCTGTGTTCAGTGTAGAATCACTCTAAGGGAGCCTGAAACTTTGTCTTTTTGGTAAAGCTAAGAATTCCCTGGCCAGGGTTATAGCTCAGTGGCACAAGCATGTCCCTGCCAAGCACAAGGTTCTAAGTTTGATTCCTAATACCAAAAAAAAAGAAAAAAAAAGAATTCCTTCAAATATGATCTTTGATTTGAGATGGATATTTCTTATGCAAATCAGTGAGACTATATTGGTAAAATAAGTGCTTCATTCTTTCTAACTGTATTGAAAAAGTAACCATTTTGAGAAATATCACAATTTAAAGAACAAAGTAAAAGAAACCCAATGGAAAAATGGGAGATAGACTTTATGGGCACAGAAAGGAGACCTGGGAAGGAAGGAGGCTGAACAGCAGGCAGAGGTGCAAAAAGAATCAAGATGTGAAAAGTAGATGTGCCAAGACCACACGATGAACATAGTCATCGTATATCACAAAGGTCCTAAAGAAAAAAAATTCCATTTCTCTTGCTACATAATATACTTGCTATTACAAAAGATATTGACACAACACAAAAATGCAAGTAACAGTCAATTTCTATTTGTTTAATTCACTTTTGTGATGAAATGATTTCCTTTAATCTCTCCTATAGTCCATCTCTAAAAGCCTAGTCTGCAAAGCTCTGTTGCTAAGTTCACCCTTTCCCCAAACTCCTCAATAAAACATAATCTACAAGTTTAGGTACTTGGTTTTCTTTGTATTAGACTTATTTTGTACTGTTGCCGATAAGAAAGTTTTTGTCTTATTTCTAAGACTAGCTTTGTCTTTGGATCTTGTGGTTTCAATGTGATTTCTGTCTTCATAATCTATCTGGTCCTTTAATTTTTATTTTCTTTATGTTCCCCAAACACTACATATGGGCCACTGGGCTTTCTTTATGCTCTTGGAGTTCTTTTCCCCAATCTGGAAAATCCACCAAATGTCCATTGCTTCTGGTGATTTCTTCCTTTGATTATATCTATTTTTAGTAATACTTCAGCTAAACTTAGGGAGGCAGGGAGGGGAGTGGGAAGTAAAGGAAAGCAATGAGTAAAGGCGTAAAGGTAAAAGAATATGCTGACCAGGCCAGGACACTATTCCCAGACACAGCGGGTGTAAGTGGGGGTGCCCATTTTTGCGGGAAGGCCGGATGAACCTCTGGGAGGATGGCCATTCCCTGCACCAAAGCTCTAGGGCTTTCACAACTTGCACTACTTTCACATGGCCAGAGGCTGTGTAAGACAGAAGTCTGATACAGCCTTGTATGCCCTCATTGTGACCAATTGTTTTTAAAAACAATGAACTAGGTCAGGCATGTGGTTTTACCACTTTCCTGAAATAAGTTACCAAGATTCCTATGAAGCTTTCATTCAGATGTTCTATTATGATGGTTTTTCTGCCAGTATTGTGACAATCTAGGATTTTTCTGTAAATTAAGGGATCCTTCATTATAGTGCTTTCTTTCTAGGTTTAGAGCCCAAGGGCTCTTGCTGTTTGGAAATTTATCAGAAAATAGCTCAAAGGAAAAGGAAAGAAAAAGTACTAAAGAGAGTGTTAACCATAGCTGGAATCAGTTCATAACCAAAATGGCGGCTCCAACTGGTTTCATCTGCGAAGTGTCTTCATGAGTTATTTAGTCTTCTACCATAATACACTTCTGCTTCCACCTCCGAGCCTAAATATTGCTATCTGAGGCTGATCACCAGCCTAATTATCGCTGTTTCCTCGGGGGGGGCATTTTGTCCTTAGGCCGTAATTTCTCCCATCCCGGCTGAACTGCTATATGGTGTATCCAAATGTGTAACAGAGTTCAGTAACTTTATATATTCCCTGATGACACATCCTGGTGTTGAGTTAATTAAGGTGGAGTGAAATATGCAACATTACTGACTATGGGAAACAGCTATCAATTAGAAGATCTTAATATTATAGGAAAAGTCTGGGAATAGGAAAAGAAGTTTGTTTTGTTACAAGGAAAAGTACCTTTGGTATAAGTAGAAATAATGATCTTTAGAGATGAGAGAGATTTCTTACAATCACTGACTCGATTTCACCAGGTGGTGTTTTAGGATCAGATACCCTAGGTTACGGTCATCTTCTCACTTCTTGTTATTAAGAGGCAGGTACACTGTATAAAAATCATGCAGCACTGAGTTGATTGATAGCACTGTAGCTGAAATTATCAAATATTAGTATTCTATTTATTAAAGGCAAACTAAAAATCAAAACAAATTGAAGCAAGAAGCTTGCTGCTATGCTACGTCTCGAGTCCCAATCTCTCTTTCAAGTTCCTGTCCTTCTGTGCACTTCAGCCCCTGTCACTTGCTTCGTGGATTTGGTCTGTGGTTCTTTGTCACAAGTGATGGCAGGAGTGGTGGAATCGGGCGCACTTTATCTTCCTGTGAACCACACAGCAGCATGATTTATAGGTGTAAGTGTGGTGCAGAAATGCCGCCTGTCTCTTGTTGAGCAAAAGCGGTGGGCAGTGTCGGCTCACGCTCTAGTTTAGGGTGCAGAGACTGTTGTCTAAGCGGGAAGGCGGAGGAGGCGCGCCGCTCACTTTGCCTCTCAGTTATTATGCTCCCTTGACTTGTGGCAACATAGCAAATCCCTTGTTTTCCTTTTTCATTGATTTTCAACGTGTCTAGTTCATTTTCCGGAATGAGAAGATAGTTCGCTACAGTTAGTTTCTCATAGATAGAAATCCTTTGATTGTATATTTTAATTAATCTTTATTTGCCTGGTCACTGATTTATAAATGCTTTCATTTTAACAAATCTACTTGAGCAAGGGACTTCCTTTGATTCCATTTGGTAAATATTAAAACAGGAGCATCAAGGAGAACACAGACATGCTCAGTCTACCCTTATACATTACCAGCTGCCCATGGCTGGCTTCCGGCAATTGCAAAGCTGCTGCAATATGTCAGTTCCACCATATGTAAAATGCCATGCCTCTGAAAGGACTTTCTTAATTCGTAATGGTTTTGAGTTTTTTTTTTTTTTTTTTTTTGTGGTACTGGGGATCGAACTCAGGACCCTGCGCTTGCTAGGCAAGCGCTTATTCCACTGAGCTATATCCCCAGCCCAATGGTTTTGAGTATTTTGAAAAAGTGATTTTTTTTTCATTTAAAAGAGCAACTGGCTAGAAATATATAAATAAATTCTTTCTTGTATCTATAAATATGAAAGAACAAATGAGTGTATAGTATCAACTTTTCACACTACATATTGGCAATTTTGCTTTAAGAAAGGGATTTACTTAGCTTTTATAATTCTAGCAGGTTTTATATAGTCAATATATTTATTCTTTTTCCAATCATCATTAGAGCTCAAATTTATAATATTGTTTTCACTACAGTGCAAAAGACACATGTGTTTTAAAGTTAAGCATCTCTAAGTTCAATTCCTGGTTCAGTAACACATCTCATAAGGATGCCATAACACAAGTGGAGTGTTGGGTTATGTACAAATACAGATAGACTTTCTCCCTTTTCATAGCCTTCGTGGAAATGTTTCTCCCATTGATATTGTTTGTAAGAGAGATGAAAACTTGGTGTTATCTATGGATAGCACAACAAACAGGTCAACATGTGCAGAAGTAAAATAGAAGACATTTATCATGTATGGTTCAATATAAAGATAAGATCTATAAAATAATATCGATAACCCTATTTTTCAGTTATCACAAAAATGAAACATGCCTTACAATGCAGTACACTAAAGCACTTATTAGAGTAGGCACACTATAAATGCTTGTACATAGAGCTAATATTATGAATACTCTTCTAAAATAAAAATCAAAGATAAGCTTTTCACTAAAACAAAACACTTGAGACTTTACTCCCATGGGCCCAACACTGCTTCTATTAACACTTGATTGAAATATTCATGAAACATTCAATTGTCACCAGCCTTCCTTCCAGTACTGTATTTGGCTTCCTGCTTCTGTCTGCTGTTGTTGTCTATCTCAGGGACTCATTTCCTCAGCAAGTGTGAATCATAGACCACAGCATTTGTATATATTAACGTAGTCCTCCATATATTTACTGAACAGCTTTAAAAATGATAAGGAATACATACAGTGAGTGATTCGGTGCAAAATATAGTAAGTGACTTTTCTCTAACTCTGTGATATAGAAAAGCCCATGTATCTTAGTTTACTTCTTCATTAAGCAATAAAGTCCAGTCCATGTTATCTTTCTTCACTTTCTAAGCACGGAAACCACCAAAGAAGTTAATTTATTTATTCAAAGTCACAAAAATAATGTGGCTGCACTGGCTGAAAGGCTTATTTAAATGTGTAAGCATTACAGTGTTACAAAGACTTATGATTACTATTAGCACACAAAATGCTTCAGTTGTGTTCCTTGGAGGCTCACAGGCTTTTCATAATATGCTAAGGATCTTTGCTTTACACCTCAATGAGATTCTGATGGGGAGCCTAAATAAGCCCTGAAGAAGCACTTTTTCCTGCTTTTTCATGGCTTTGATAGCTATATTTTCTCCCTAAATGTTCTTTCCTAGTGATAGAAACGCTTAGTATTGCCACTGATAACACAACCCAAGATCAAAACGTGTGGAAGTGAAACAAACAACACATGGGACCCATCTGTGTCCACAGGCTGCCTGGCACCAGGGTCCTCTGCCTCACCATGGTCCTGACTGGCGGCGCGCTCCACACAGTGAAGTTAAATTGTCTTGGCGGTGGCTGAGGAGGGAATCTGGTGATTAAATTGCAGGCTTTCTGCCAGGAAACTGCCTTTGATGTCTCACCTCACATTACTTATGTCTGATCACAAGGTTTTGTCATTTACTATAGGTTTTACTCTGGTGCAGGCAAAGAAAGTGTTCACATATACTGGCTGTTTTAGTCCCTTTTCTTATATTTATGGCTAAAATTGTTGACATGTTCATTAACAAAGCAGCAGAATATAAAGAGAATTTATTTCTGAAAATGCTGTTAATTGACATACCTCAGAATCTAAATATAAATTCTTTAGTTCTTTTTAATTTTTCTTTCTTTCTTTATTTATTTTGTGCCGGAAATCAAACTCAGGACCTTGCACTTGCCAGGCCGGCGCTTGTGCCACTGAGCTATATCCCCAGCCCTCTTCAGTATATTTATAGACATGAAATTACATTATTGCTTCATTGATATTTTCCAAGCAAATATTTTATGTCAAATATTTCCCTAGCTGGACATTGCTAGAGTTTGGTGAAGTCTAAAGAAGCTTCTATAGAAATTCTTAAACGTACACATGTGTTTACATAAATGTTGGGCAAAGGAAACTGCTGTAAAAATTATAAATATGTTCGGTTAAAAAAATAAGAGTTTGTCTAGGTGAAGACACAAAGCTGAAGTAGTAAACTTCTATATACAAGCCATGATCAAAATAAATAGTGAGTGTTTACATTTTTTAAAAATACAGTCAAAGGCACCTTGCCGTTAACACCCCGAAAAACACGATCCTTCTCTTTGAGCACTTACCCCATTGTTTCTGACACGTTTATTTTCTGCTTTATAAAACACCCTTTTAGGATCGGAGGTAAAGTATTTATTTATGTCCTATCAGTCCATCTCTGTGAAACATGCATTTCCCAACCCTCTTAGAGAGCGGTATGTGTGCATCAAACACGGTGCTTCCGTTTTTCATCTCCTTTCCCAACGCTCTCCCCTCCCTCTCCCCTCCTCCAGGGCTCCGTTTCTGTTCTTATTGATATTATCAATCTTAGCTCGTGTGTATGGCGTGGCATGTTTCCACCCCTTTAGGGTGTTTGCTTCCTGCGCATGACACGTCTTTCTTCTACTTGCTTCGCCTTCTGCCGCCCCTTACCCCTCGCCCTTGGCCTTGGATCCTTCCTGTTTGCGAGGGGTTCATCACCGCCTCTCCTTCCGTTCACCTCTATTGCTCTCTTTGTTGGTACTTTGTCTTGTACTATAGAGAGGCACTGTACAATATTTAATTCTGTGAGTCTGGTTTATTTCACTCAGCGTATTTTCCAAGTAAATCTGTTTTCCTACAAATATCTCAAATGTGTCCTTCTTTATAACTGAGACCATATTTTATTTATCCTATCATCGGTTGATGAGTATACAAACTACTTCCAGGATTTAGGTAGTATGAATTGGGCTGCTATAAACATTAATATGCGTGTAAATCTTGCCAATTTCTGAAGCATTTCTGGAAGTCCTCTTTCATGAGTTTCTTTACAAGGTGTGATAAAAAATACAGTGAATGTTGTGGCAGCATGTCATCCAAGCAATGGCAGACTACAAAAAGATTATAGTGTTTCCTCAATTTCTTCATGTTTACCTTATTCACTGGACCTGGCACCATATGATCCCTAGCTCCTACCCAAAGTATTGTACGCGCATACACACACACACACACACACACACATTTTAATTAGTGATCAATTACAATTAGCAAATAATCCACCAAAATTAACTATATCTATTTTTTAAAATGTTTCTCTTCAGAATTATCAGGCATTATGCTATAAAATATTCACATACTGTTCTGCAAGTTTGAGGCCAGCTTGGGCTACAGAGCCAATTAAAGCCTGGCCTGAACCACACAGCAAGCTCATTTTTCAACACAAACAGAAGCAAAACAAAAATATTTTCATTTGATCTGTTAATTGCTATGTTTGAGAAAAGTTGTTATTTAATAAACAGTAACTGGCCTTCATATCTAGTTCCTGTAAATGAAGTCACCAAAGGTTAAAAGTGTCATCATTATCCATGAGGAATTTGGGTCACATCTGAAATTACTAATGACGTGACCGATGCTGAGCCCCTGAATTACCAAATGAATGAAAATATGATCCCTTAACTGATAAAGTATGTGAACAGAGCTGAGACTTTATGCCAGTCTAGGCTCTGAAGAGGTGAAGGACCTAGAGACAGTTCGATTATGTGAGCAGTGATTTCTTTTTTTGTCTTTTGGAGACAGGGTCTCCCTACGCAGTTCAGGCTGGCCTTGAGCTTATTTCGTAGTCCAAGCTGGTCTTGAACTCGCAGTGATCCTCATGTCTCAGCCTCCCAAGTGGTAGGGTTACAAGCATGCCCCGCCACGCCCGGCTCTGGCCAGTGATTTAATTCCAGACCCCTACATCATGAAATCCCAATTGAGATTCTGAACAGTGACATCCAGCGGAGCTTCCTCCTTATTAAATCCGTTGATGTGCCGAGAAAACAGCAACACCTGATTCCAGAGAGAAGGCAGAGAAGTTCTAAGTCTGAGACTCGCACTTCTTGCCTCATGTGTCTATTTGGCTGTTTATGAATTGTATCATTTCTAGTAAAATTGTAATAAGTGGGTGGTTAATCTTGACTGTCAAGTTGATTGGTTTGAGAGATGCCTAGGCAATTTCTAACACAGTTCTGGGTGTGGCTGGCTGGACCTTGAAGCCTGGGGAGTACTTCTGGTCCTTGGTCGCTTCCCCACTGGGACACTTGCCGTGTCCTCTGCTTTCCTGCTACCATGGGACGAGTGAGTTTGCTCCATGATGCCCTTCTGCCACGGTGTTCCTGCCTGAAAGCCAGATAACCAGGGACTAAAACCTCTGCAACCACGGGCCAAATTAAACTTCTCTCTTAATTTTCAGGTGTGAGGCATTTCGTCCTAAAAATAAGGCAATCTAACTAATATAGTAGGTACGGTGTTTCACTGAGTTCTGTTAGTCAGAAATTATCAAACCTAATTGGGAGAGGGAAATTTCAGATTTGTAGCCAGTCCATTCTAAGTGGGGGTGGCCTAAGGGATCTCCTTGTAGCTGAAATCCCCAAACCGAATGTTACTGAGGAAGGAAATCCTAGCTCATGGTTTCTGGGCTCACTCTGGGTGGTTCATGTCAGGAAGAACAGTTGTATACTAGTTGGAGATAGTGTTAAATTAGAAGCACTCCCAGCATATGCCTTTCAGTGGGCTCCTATGAAGGGTTCTGCTGTATTTAGGTTATCCATAAGGATATTTGGCAGAAAAGCAAAGAATCTAAAAGTAAGAGGTGGCCACTCTACATCTAAAGGATGTCAAGGAATGGAGAAAGGAAAAGGATTTTACAGGATGAAGAGAGTATCTAGGCAACAGTTAGATCTTGTGGAACTTGGGGCAGTTCATAGAAAGAATAGGCAGATGAGAAGATACCATAAAAGTAGCTGCAGCGTGGGTCTCTGAGAAGCGCTTTACGACTGTTGCTATATTTTGGGTAATTTGCCCTCTATCATTCTCAAGAAACTTTAATATAAATATTTTCTTCATTCTTTTGAGAAACTGAGTTAATAAAGCCCCAATGATCCAAATCTTATTTCAGCTAGTGAATTCATATCTGCAAATTAACAAACAATTTTTGTGATTTTTGAAGTCTGAAAATTCTTACTCAATTAGTTAAATATACTTGGATACATGGCATGAAGTGTATGTGATATACATCGTTTTCTACTTAAGTTTAGTATCTTGGTAGTAGAGATACAGTAAAGATAGATTTGATTTCTGCTAAGTTCATTAAGGCTAATAATTCATTTAAAAAGAATTTATTTCTTTAAAATGTCATACAAAAGAAGATTTTCACTTTTTCATAGTACATGTTTGCTGTACACAGAGATCACTTTCCTCCTGAGAGTGAGGAATAGATGCATGTACATAAAACAGCTTGTGCCTTGTAAAAATCCCCTGTATTCAATGCATAATTATCATGATCTGGTAGCTTAAAATACAAAGTCAACATATACAATGCAAACTGTAAAAGCAGCACTTTATTAACTCTGAGTAATTTTGTAATTAACATTTGAAAAGCAGATCATAAAGCATGGCATGGTAGCAGTGAAATGCACTGTGATTCAGAAATGTATTTCTATCCTTGTGACGTTCCTGCATGACCTCGAGAAAATTACTTTGTTTTGAGCCCCATTTAATTTAATTTTTAAGCGGCAATGTGAAGACCTGACAAAGAAGACAATATTACATCTAGCTATGGAGAGAACCAGGACCTTGAAGAAGCATGACTTTGACTTACACACATGATCAGAACAAATATGTATACTTTGTCTCTTGCTATCCTTTAAAAAGATGGAAGAGGCTACCTCTTCCCATGAGGACTCTGAAACTGCATATTAGAGTTTTTAAGGGGAACCACTCTAACTTGCACTGGGAAGAGCGCCATCCTTTCCATAGGGCATTCAGTGCTCTTAATTTAGATTTCAGTATCTCAGCTAAGAACCACCTTCCCATTGCAAGCATCTCGCATGGAGATGCACCTTGGCTCCAGCCAGCTGTCAGTGCCTGCTACATCCCCACCCTCATCACCTGGCTGAAGCTTCAGCTGCTACACAGGTTCTCTCTCACAGAGCAGTGCTCTTTCCAGCCGATTCCTGTCTCCACACCCCATTGTGAGCACCATGTAAAGAGGATTCCTCGCTAACCCCACAGCACTCATCAGCTCACATCTGGATACCCACAGAAGTCCTAGAACCCATACTATTCCCAAATCACCTAAGTAACAGATGCTTACCACACATGACCTTACTGACACCCTTGAACAGAATTTTTCTCAACTGATAAGCAGTAATGAGGAAAGAAGGAAAAAGAAAAAAAAATATATATATATATATATATATTGACATGACAACCTAATAAATGTTTTGTTTGTGGAGAAAAATGTAGGATTTTCTCACAAATATTTCATTTCTACAGGTTCAAATTTAAATCTGTAAGCATTTTCCTCCAGATTTAGCAACTTTCTTTAGAGTTTACTGGTGGCACTTTAAGTGTACATTGTACTGCTGCTTGTCTGCCTGATTTCTAACGTAAATGCTGTCCCATTTCCTCCTCCTGTTCCCATAGCTACAGATTTCTTCTTTCTACTTTCCTTCAACATTTTGTCTTTATCTTTGAAAACAAAGATTTACTTTAATCCACTTTTAATTTTTCTGAGACTATCGGACTTGTACTATGCTAGAGACCGTGTATAAGTGGATGTTTTTCACCACTGTTGATAACAACTTTGTCATTATTTCTTTGCCATTATTTCTTAGTTCTTATTTATCTGAACCATTTTCCGTATCTTCACTTACAACAAATACAGTTCTGTTTAATTTAAACTGCTTGAAATTATGCAAAAGTTAGCATTAATTCTTATACTAATTCTTCCCATTGTATTATTTATGTCGGATAATTTCAAAAGTCCTTTCTCCATTTTAGTTATTATTTTGTTTTTTGTAACATTTCACATTTCTTAGTTCAGTTGATTCATTTTCTACTTCTAAACCTTTGGCTCTTATTTTGATTTGTTTTTGACTTTCCACATTTATATATTCTCCATCTATTCAATTATCACTAACCCAATTTTTTCAAAAGTCACTATAATTTGTATATAAAGCACCTCAGTTCTGTATTGTACCATCAGTGTTTCTTTCCCTCTTTGCTACTGATGACCTTTGCCTGTTTCTTTGCATATCTGGAAATATTTATATTTTTAACCTCCCCTTTCTCCCTGTCTGAGTGTGGCCCTTTGTTCTGATATTCCACCTTATCTTAGCCAAAAGGCTGAGAAGCCATGCTCTGGTGCTCAAATAACACTTCAAACATAAGCCAAAATATATTTTAGTAGCTACAAGTATTCACTGTTCATATCCTCTGTTGTCGTATTTTGTTGAGAACCTTTCACATTTCCATATGCCTAAATGGTTCAGAAATAATCAAAGAGCCTCTGGAAAGCTTGTGTCTGCACTCCTTGGGCTTTTGCTGCTGAAACCTCTTTCATTATGGAATTTCTCTTCTTGAAGCCCTGAGGAAACCATTTTGCATTTAGACACCTGCAAGTTTCTGCAATTTGTTGTCCTTTTCTTGTGTCCTCAGACACTTTCTATGCATTATTAGAAGAGTGCAACAGTTTTATCATTGTATTGTATACCAATCTCCAGATTGTCGACATTAACAGCAACAACTAATGATAATTTATAGTTGGTCAGTTGTCTGTTTTAACTTCTTTCAGTTCCATTATGCGATAGATAAGTATTGAACCAATAAATAAAGTAGCTGAAAGGGAAGATATATTTTTTATATTTTTATGGTGTGAAAAAGTACAGCCCAAAAACTGATGTTTATTTACAACTTAATATTAATTTAGGAAAACACAAAATTAATAAAAATTGAAAAAATGATATTAATTAAAGGAACACATAAGCAATTATGAGGCCCTTGAATCCCCTATGAAAATGTGGAAAGTACATTTTGAACTTTTCATTTCACTATAATCTTTGTTTTCTGCTATTTCAAATTTCTGTTATCTCTTTTAATAGGGGAAGAGGTTGGACTTTTTAAAAATGGAAAAACCAAATTAATAATGCACTTTTAATATCATTTCATATTTTGAAAATTTCTATCCTCAGAGCACGTGTTTTGCTTACAGCAAAGTGAAAAACAGGTAGGCTTATTTGTTTTAAACTTAGAGCCTCCAGTATTTTAGTATTTCCAAATTAAACACATAATTAAATAAAATCTGTATAATATGGAAAACAGATGTAAATTGCTATGTCGAGCTCGGAATGTGGCATTCATTCTCTCTAAATTTAAATACAGCTTCCATCTGTTCTTTTATTCAGATATCTCTGATTAAATCTTCACACAAAATACAGATAAGCACAGCATACACATTAAAATTATAAAAGTTCCATTATGAGTTCACCTTCTCATTTAAATGTGATTTTGAAGTTGAAGCTCATTACTCAGGAGCTTTTTATAATAGTAGCAAGATGAAATTCTGTTTAATTTAAGAGCAAACATGCTAATCAGCACTGGTGTCCACTGCAAATTGTTTTCAAAATGTACTTATGTTTTAAAGTAGAAGTCCAGAAGGAATTCAGTATATTTGGAATTTTTTGATAATGTCTTTAAAAATAGTTTGGTGCATATTTTAAATTGCAGGCATGCCAAGTTCTTTCCAGTATTATCTAAGTAAAATACTTGCTTGCTAAAAAAAAGTACCTGTAATAAAATGCAGATTGTCTTTTACCTGTATATTGTGGAAAATATCTCCAGAAAGGAATATCATCTAGGAAATAATGCTATCCATCACAATTACCCATATTTGGGAAGATTATTGTGGAATAATCTGTACTTGTCATTTTTAAGTCTCTATATTAATCTTATAGAACAAATCAAAATTTATGAATTTATATCAGTTTTATAGGTAATGAATGTAACATAAATTTACAGAGATTATACATCTGTCTGAAGACTTGAGAATTTTTATATTATTGAAATTTAATTTAAATTCAGGCTTGAGGAAACACTAAGGCCAATGTCCTCCGTGACTTCCTATGAGAACACTTATTAAATGCTATCTTGTATCATTTGGCAGATAAGTTTTAGTGGTACACCAAAGGTATTAAATGTAGTCATGCTTCTATATTCTTCTTCTGTAAAGTGTTGTACATGTGACTTCTTTTACGTTGAAAAAGGAAAGGGGAAAAGTAGAAAAATGTAGATCCTAGCTTTCTGAAAACTGCCTGAGTTCTCTGATTATGCAAATCTTTATAAACACATGGAAATTAAATAATGCCCTTCTAAACAAACAATGGGTCATAGATGAAATGAAAAGAGGAAAGTTAAAAATATTTACAATCAAATAAAAATGCAAATACAGTTTCCCAAAAGCTGTGGGATGCCATGAAAGTAGTCCTGAGAGGGATATTTTAGTGATGAATTCTCACATCAGGAAAGCGAGATGAGCACAAAAAAAAAAACCTAATGCTATATTTCAAACTTCTAGAAAATGAAGAGCACGTCAAGCAAAAAGCCCAAAGAAGGGAGGAAATTATACAGATTAGAGTAGAAATTAATGCAGTGGAGTCTAAGAAAAAACTACAAAGATTTAATGAATTGAAGAGTTATTCCTTGAAAGAATAAATAAAATTGATAAACCCTTAATAACCTTATTTTAAAAAGGAAAGAAAAATCGCATTCATGCAATAAGGAATGAAAAGCGTGAAGTCACTACAGATCCTGTGGAAATTCAGAATATCAATACCTACTTTTAAAAGTTTTATTCTTGTAGGATAGAAGACACAGAAGAAATGGACAGATTTCTATAAACATATCAGTTAAGAAAGCTGACTGAAGAAGACATAAAAATTCTGAATAACACAATATTAGTGAAATTGAAAATTTGATTAAAACTCACTAACAATGAAAATCCCAGGTTCTGGTGGATTCACAGCTGAATCTACAATAAATTTAGAGAAGATTTAATGCCAATTATCTTCAAACACTTTAATGAAATTGAAAGTGAATTTTCTCTAACACATTCCTGGAGGCAAGTATTGCTCTGGTACCAAAACCAGAGAAAGGCTCAATTGAAAAAGAGAACCATAACACAATGTCCTTAAGGAACATAGGTGTAAAAATCCTCAATAAAATATTATGAAACAGTGTGCATCAAATCATCAAGATTATACATGAGAACCAAGTGGGATTCATCCCAGAGATGCAGGGATGGTTCAATATAAACAAATCAAAAATACACCACACCAGCAGAACCAAAGACAAAAATCATATGATCCCATAAACAGACATAGAAACAGCTTTTTATAAATTCCAACACTCATTCATGATGAAATCCCTACAAAAATTGGAATAGATGGCCTTTATCTAACTCTGATAAAGCCATGTATGATAAACTACAGCCAACATCAAGCTAAATGGAAGAAAACTAAAAGCTATCACTTCAAAGTCAGCAACAAAACAAGGATGTCCCCTATCACCATTCATATTAATGTAGTTCTGGAGACTTTAGCCAAAGCAATTAAACAAGAGAGAGAAATAAATGGAATAAGATAAGAAAGAAATAATTTAAATTTTTATTCTTCATAGATGAAAATACTCTAGTTAGAAGACCACAAAAACTCAATCAAAATATTAATCAGTTTAATAATGAAATTCAGTAGGGTAGCTATATACAAAATCAACACTCAAAAATCAATAGTATTCCTCTACGTGAATAGTAAACTCACTGAGAGTGGAATTAGGGAAATGACACCCTTCATAATAGCATCCATAATATGAAATACTTAGGAATCAAGCAAAAGAAGTAAAATTTCTTTATATTGAGAATTATAGTACTCTGAGAAAACAAATTGAAGAGGATTTCAGAAAATGCAAAGATATTCCTTTCTCGTGAATAGGAAGAATCAACATATTAAAAATGGCCATACTCCCAAAACTTTTATACAGATTCAATACAATCCTGATCAAAATACCATTGGTATACCTCACAGAACTAGAAAAAAACATTCCTAAAATTCATCTGAAATCATAAGAGTCCCAGAATAAACCCTGGGTACTGAAGCAAGGCAAGATGCATCACAATCCCTTACATGAAATTATACTAAAACCTAGTGCATGGATAATGGATAAAAAAACAGACCTGAGGATCGAAGGAACAGGTAAAAAGATGCAGACACAAGTACAAACACACTCAGCCACCTTACCTTTGACAATGGGACCAAACATACTCACTGGAAGAAAGATAGCTTCTTCAATAAATAGTGCTAGGAAAACTGGCTCCCTATGTGGTGAAGACTAAAAATAGACCCACGTCTATCACCATGCACTGAAGTCAAAATGGATCAAAGATCTAAATATTAAAAGAGCAATATTAATTCTACTGGAAGACAAAGTAGATAGAAATGTTGAGTACGTAGTGGTAGGCAAAGAGTTTATGAACAAAAATCAAACTGCATGGGAAATACTTTAAAGAATCAACAATGAGGATATCATCTTATTAAAAAGCTTTTGTACATCGAAAGAATAACCAACAGGGTGAAAAAGAAATGCACGAGTTGGGAAACAATTTTAGCCAACTGTCTGTCAGACAAAGCACTTCTCTCCAGAACATATAAAGAACTGAAAAAAATCAGGCCTGCTAAATTCAAAGACCCAATAAATAATGGGCACCTGAGATGAATGCACACTTCTCAGAGGAAGCAGTACAAACGACAAATAAACATATGAAAAAATGTTCAACATCATCAGTCCTTAGAACAATGGAAATTAAAATAACACTGAGATTCAATCTCATCCTATAAAGAATGGCTGTCATGAAAAAATCAACCAATAACAAATTCTGGAGGGGCTGTGGGGAAAAAAGGAACACTCCGTTGCTGTTGGCAGTGTAGACTGGTGAAACCATTGTGGAAATCAGTACAGAGATTCCTCATAAAACTAGCATTAGAGTTGCCATTCAGCCCAGCTATTCCCCTTCTGGGTATTTTCCCGGAAGAACTGAAGACATCATACCACAGCAATATGTTTGTACCCATGTTTATAGCAGCACAATTTGTCATAACTAAATCTTGGAATCAATGCAAATGCCCATCAACCAAGGAATGGATAAAAAGATGTGATATTTTTATACAATGGAGCATTACTCTGCTATAAAGAAAGATAAACTCAATGCTTTTATATGTAAATGTATGCAACTAGAACCATACTTATAAGTGAAATAAATCAGACTCATGTGTGAACATCATATTGTCTCCCTAGTGTAAGAAACAAAGAGTAAACATAATACAAAAGGTACAATAAATATTCTGAAAGGGAAAGAAACTGCTCAAAACGAGAACTTGGAATGAGGAAAAGGAGAAAAGAGGGTAAAGAGAAAAGATACAGCAACAGCAGAAAAGTAACCGACACAATTCCTAAGAACATATGAAAGTTCCTTGTGTTTTTTATACTTGAGTAATGATGTTGCTCTTATCAGTCCTGAATGACAGTGAAAAAATTCATCTCAATCCTGTTGCTTTCCTCTCTTTGTCTAAGTGTTCCTGTCTCCGTTAGCTGTGTGTTCCATTGATCTGCCTGTTTTGAAGTTATCATTCCTCTAGTGAACTTTTCAGGTATGGATGTGGGCGCACACTGCCACTAAGCAATTACTTTTGAGTTGAGCGCAAATGACTGGGTATTTAAAATCTTTGAATGTCCAAGTTTATCAAATGGTATAGACTCATCCCCATAGCAACTACCCTTGCTCTGATATTCGATAGCCCAACAGGTTTAGAGAATGACTCCACCTATCAAAGAGTGTTGTATAAAAAAAGTTCATTTTACTTTGCCCAATCTCCATCATTTTTTAAACATTTTTAAAAATTGCTTTTATGGTATGGCTTCTCATTCTCTTTGATATTTATATGCACAATGTTGTGCACTCACAAGTAACTATTTATACACTCAGTGTTATAATGTAACTTGTAGGCTAATTTATTTTTCTGTACTGTCCTTAACACGTAATATTTAAAGAATCTGAATCTGCATAGTCCAGTAATGGTGCCAGTGTAGATTGCCAGATAAAAGTTTCCTCACTAAATTATTGAGTGTTTCAATAAAAACATATTCATAAGTGTATTACTCTTCTTGTGATTATGTGTAATCACAATTTTAAATTTATGTAAATTTGAAAGCCCTCCAGGAGGCTGAGGCAGGAAGATCACAAATTCAATCCCAGCCTGGGCAATTCAGCCTCAGCGAGAACCTGTCTCAAAATAAAAACTAAAATGTGTGCAGTGTAGCTCAGTGTGGAGGACTGGGGTTCAATACAAAGTGCTGCAAAAGCAAAATAAATAGAAAACTGTGAAGTTATATTGTATAATATGTTAACTATGCAAATAAAGGAAATTACTTTTCAATCATACAAGATACAAGCATTTTCTAATTGCATTATTTTAAATAAATTTTTACATTGATACTAAACATAGCATGAAACTATTTGTTTTACTTCATTTTTAGGCCTCAAACATGTTTGTGTATCAAAAATAGATTTTTTCTAATAAATGAAGACTATTTTGCTCTTTTCTGTTTGATCAATCCAGTCACTGTGTTGCAGAGGGGTATTAAAGCAATTGCAGTCAAGTTTATTGATTACACAGTATATGTGGTATTTGTTTATTGACTTTTTGTGCACAAACAATAGTAGCCCAAGTTCAAAGACAGAATGGTGGCGCCTGTGTGCTTGTTTTGAGAATACAAACCTATATCTACCAACCTATCTATCTATTTATCTATCTCTCCATGTCTAGCTCTCTCTCTATATCTACCTATTACTATACATAATAGGCAATAAGCATGTGAACATATGTCAGGACACACAGCTCTATTAGAAAGTATATTATGTATAAATATGCTAAGAACTGCATAATGCTTGAGGCATTGATAAAGTGCCTCATGGTGAGGGTAAAGATTCCTACAGGCAAGTGGAAGTAAGTTAAAAATATTTAGCAGTGAGTTAGAGGGAGAAAACCAAAAGTTGTGGAGAAAGAGGGAGAGAAAAGTGTCCAGAAATGCCCAGCATAAACTATATTTTATCCTCATGTTAAATGTATTATATAGTTTTGCCTCATTCTTGTTTATTTCATTTAATCATGGAATATATATGCATATAACTTTGCACACATGCTAGTTTAAATCAATTTATATGTTGCATGATTAATATTTTTGAGTTTTAGCACAACACATAGAATTTAGTCGTAAGTATAGTAGATACTATACCTTAGAATCATGAGTAGTCTACAATTCAAAAGAAGCATTTCTTTTGTGTACTCCATGAAATATAAAATGGAAGGAGATCTTTGGGTAGAACTGTAAGGATTTTCTTTACAAGAGGTGCTGTAGTTCATTTGGTCAGATTTCGTGAAGACCTTCAGAGTGGAAGGAGAATATCTGAGTAGTGTCTTCAATTCACTTTTAGATCTGGGGCCTGAATGCACTTCTTTGTGATACTTTATATCTAAAGGAGAAGTGTGCTTCCTGTCTTGCATTCAGTATAATACCATTGCTATTGGGGGCAGTATATGTATGCTCTGCATAATAGTTGTCGTGACACTTTCACAATAGTAAACAATCCATGCATGGACTAGCTACTTACATTCCAATTTGCTTCAGGAACAGTTTTCACGCACTCATCCACTGGACCGACAAGTTCCTTCTACATGGTATTATTTTGCTTAAACAATATGTGCACTTCAGGTTAAAACTGCATTATCATATTACCCGTGAATGGATAATACATCTTAATCTTATCTCTAGCTAATAAATCTAGTTTCTTCAGTTTTCTTTATTAAATGCTGCCTTATATTATTCCTAAGACAATCTCAAGAACACTGCTTTCTTGACATTCCAAAATATCAAATTTGAAAAACTATTCCAGTGTTTATACAAAAAATAGATAATTTATAGTAATAGAAAATGTCAACTCCTGCAGAAGTATTTCTAATATATTTCATACTAAAGCAAATAGGTACAGACTCTAAGCGCTTGCTGGTGTCTTAATTTTTTCACACTCATAGAATGAGCAATTTTATTTAACTTCTGTTTTATTAGGATAAGAATATTTTTCAAAAAGTTTTCCATCACTTTCTCTCCTTAGTTATACATCTGAGTAAACTGGAAGTTGTCTGCTTATTTACTCTTACATGTAAGTTTCCTTTAAAGCATAGTATTCTTTTCTGTTAAACACATACAGCTAAATAAAAGTGAACTCATACTAACCAAAAGGGTAGATTTTCCTCTTTTTGAAATATACATTAATTATTTAAACAGACAACTGCAATAGAGATAATTACAACTCTTAAAACACTACTCATAGTTTAAAGTTACCTAAATACACCAAATTATGGTACAGCTGTCTTAACAGATCTTGTGGACCAGCTTGGTCACAGTTGCTTATTTTTTTCCTCCAAAATATATTTTGATCATTCTAGTAGTTTTTCATATGAATGTATTTGATTTATGGAATTATAGGTCAATTTAGACTCCATATTTTAAGATTTTTCACAGTGGACTTCCTAGCTGATTTGTTTGTTCCTTTTTGAGACAGCTTTTGCACCTTTTCTCTAACTTCCTCACAGCTTTCCTTTAGGACAAATGTGGCAGAGAACATTTTGCAACTTCAAGTTATAGGTGTTGATGGTACAATGTTGACTTCTCAAGTGGCAGTCTCCCGGGAAGTGAAGACTTTCATCTTATTGGTACCTTTTTAGATTTGTAGGAAGTGTGGCTTCTACACAAGCTCCATGACTAGGGCGCTGTCATTCCTAAAACAATAATATGTGCAGAGTAGAACGTCAGACTTTCCCTCACCATTCAGTTTGGTTCAAGAGCGAAAACTGGCTCAGCACCAGAAATGAATGGCTGAAGATTTAGATTTCTCAACTATGGTGGCCTTCACACTCTGATCATTATCTTCTGAGAAAACTGGCTGCTGTTTATTCTAATTACACTACAGAGAAATAAGCCTGTAACTCACTTATTCACTGGAATGACCTAAACATTTAGGACAAATAGCTGGCCACACAAATCTGTCATCACAGTTTGGGGACCTGTTGAGATTAAAGTGTTAGGTATAGGACTTTTGATGAATCGTTTTGAGTAATCTTTTAAATAGAGTCAAGAAGAGTCAACAAGGAAGATTACAATTTTTTCATCATTTAAAATGAAATTTTTGGCTTAAAGTACAGCAATAGAAAGTAGGATATTGTAAATGAAAAGTAAATTAAATATAATTATGTTGTAATAATAAAATTTAATATTATTCCCAATATTCAGAAAATTTACCAACTCTAATTTAAAAGTCATGTGATCTCGTGGATAAGTAAGAATGTGTATTTTATTTGCCACCTTCTTATTCTTCACATGACCATTTTTACTTCTCTTTCAACTCATTTATCTATATCTACCTATGAGCTACCTACCTATTATCTATCTACCTTTTTGAGACAGTGTCTTTCTCTGCAGCTCAGGCTGGCTTTCAACTCACTTTGTTTCCTAGGTTGGCCTCAAATTTGCAGTGATCCTTCTGTCTCAGCCTCCCAAGTGCTGGTATTACAGGCATATTCTAACCTGCCTGACAAACTCCTTTGTTTCTAAGGAAGACAGAATATATTTTTTACTTCAGCGTTTTTCCTAATAGACTGGAATTTCAAATATGAACTAAAATCAAAATCATCTCATCTCTCTCCTGTTATATATAAACATCTGAGTATCTTTCCTTGGCAGTCCTCATTTATTTTAAGAGTAAGGAGCGATAATCATGTGAATGGGTTGGTTAAGAAAATACAAAAATCTACATTTTAATATTTCATCATTCATTTGGTCCCCAAGCTGTTTTTCCAATTCCCGGCGGAACTTCTAAAACTAAAATCAGATATTTCTCTTTTCTTTTGGTTAGCAGTGAATGAAGCAGATCAGTTCATCTTTTCAAGGTTCTAAGTATAATCTTAGCGGAGATTAAGGCATTACCCTATATTTGACTTCTCTGCTGTGGCTTTCAGATCTGGTAGGGGAGATAATCATATCTGGAATATGGCAGCAAATACCCTAAGGGATAAATGAAGTAGTGCGTACACTTTGTAAACGAGATTCCTAACAGAAGTAAAGGGTTTTCTTGTCTGAATAAGAGGAGAAGCAAATATGGTTAATCTAAGAGTGCTAAATAGCCTAGATATTTGATAATTAGTATCATTACCTTTTCATAAAAATAATCTTAATACCAAGTTTAGCTTTGCAGCAAATTAAAAATTATAGAAACTTCTTACATACTGCCTGTCCCTACAGATATGATCCTCCCAGCTACGGCTGTCCTCTACTACAACGGCGTATTTCTTGCAGTTGATGAACCTGCATGGATTTATTATCACCGAATGTCTCTAGTGGACCTGTGGGCTCATTCTTGCTTTTTAGATGCTATATATTTCGTTAAGTGTATAAACACATGCATTCACCAATATAGTATCACATAGACCAATTTAATTGTCATAAATTCTTTCATTTATCCCTCCCTCATCGCTAGACTCTGAAAACCATTGATCTTTTTGTGCCTGCATGACAGCGCGCGCGCACACACACACACACACACACACACACACACACACGCACGCAGTCACAGTCAATTAGTTCTGATCACTCAAGACTTCAACTCATCTCCTGTTAAGAGCTGTTAACCCATTAATAAAAAGTGATATACTTTCTGAAAGTCTCCACAGGTTTCTGCGATTCTTGGCTTTTGCAACTCTGCTGCTCTTTGGAGCTGTTATACAGCCCTCTGACTGTGAAGCACAGATCGAACAGTTCTAGCATTATCAGCTCTTTCATAGTAAGATCAGCTTAACCCACTTGAATGGAGACAAAATTTACGAGTAGGCACTAAGGTCACATGGCTTTTCGAGGGGCCCATAACATAATGTAAGTGAGTGGTAGAAAAGAGAAAGCCCTCCTGGGTTTCTCTGAGAAGTGGGGGAAATACTGTGCATATAGAGAAGGGGCAGGACAGCTAGTCCCCTGTGGGTTTCAGATGTGTTTGGGGATTTTCAAAGTAGAGGGGAATGTGTCTTCTGCTCACTGCAAGGCATACTCATACGGAGTAGGTCTGTGTTGTCTCTTTGCCACCTGCAGCCAAGGCAAATAGCGTGGCCTTCAGAATGGAGAGCAGCCTCAGCTGGCACAGCCACAGCTCAACCAAAGTGCTAGGGCAGCAGCTGCTCCATTGACAGCTCGACCCTTTCTACAGTGATGAGCATTAGGGACCGAAGGTGCAAGCGTCACTGCTCTTGGGTTTCCAGGAGAAGCTTCGGTGTAGATGATGGGCTGTCAGCTTTTAAGAGTTTGAGGGATCTCAGCATGGATCCCAGTTTGTTCCAGACCTTTGCCTTGTAGGGCACAATCCTCAGTTGCTCTGCAGAGAGCTGGCAGCTGCACCTGAGTGACTGGGACGGGGGCGAGGGGCTGGAGTTGGACCTACACTGGGAGTCCAGTAGTAGTTGCAAGGGGCAGCAAACTGCAGTCCAGATGGCCGTTGTGGAGAGCGTGGACAAGCTCGGGAGAAGTTGTCAGAGTCACTCTCTGCACAGCACTGCGAAAGGACTGAGAGCTCTCAGGGAGATCACAGCCTCTGGGGAGGCTGAAGCGAAAAATGAAGGCGCAGCCCTCACTTTTCTAGCCCAGTATCAATGCAAATGCAGAAGTAAATTTTCAGTTGTCTTTTTGCTAATGTTTTGGAGGTTTTTTTCAGCTCTTTCTAGATTTCAGATAAAGTGGATGTTCTTTGGCAAATGTTTGTAATTAAAAATGGTTGCTGAAATCACTTATTTCGTTGAAGATAACAATGTGCAGTATAACAGCCACTGTTAATTCCTAACATTTTTTTAAAGCTCTGCATCATTTGTAATGTTCTTGCTTTTTTATGTCCATGATGTTGGTATTTTACTATTGTTCTTTTTTTTTACTACTCTCCTTAAAGTAAAAAATATATTCTGATTTGGAAAATTTCATTTTTACAGAATGAGAAGTTCCCTGTTGGTTTTTTTTCTTCTGGGTATGATTTCAAAGCACGTTTTCCCCCCTGGAAGTGATGTTTAAACCACTTGTAACAATGCACATGTAGTTATAAGTTCACTGCTAATTTACAAGACTTAATTGTCTTTGCAGCTGTTTATTTGGTAATAAGAAATTGGGAGAATGATCATAAAAGCCACAATGAAAGTTAACTGATTTTAAATAGTCACTCCTGGTCAGAGGTGTCACTGTGCTTTTTATGTATTTTTTATGTATTCAAGGCAGGGGTGACATTTTATTGATGAAACAAGCTTGAAAAGTTTGGCTTTACAGATTTAGGATTAAGAGAGTCCAGATTCTTGTTATGTCACCTACACTTTAAAGCTCAGTTTTCATATAGTAAGATGGGAATCATAGTGATTGTTTCATAATATTATTATGGTGAAAAATGAAATATGTTTTGATTGACATGACATGAGTTCTTAATTAAAGGTCCTCGGGCTGAGGATGTAGCTCAGTGGCACAATGTCCTGCCTGGCAAGCCCAAGGTCCTGAGTTCAATTTCCAGTGAGAAAAAGAAATTAAAGGTCATAGCTCTTGTAGTGTATATGAATTATATACCTACTATTATGAGATTATTTTCTTGACAGTATAGCTGCATTATTTATAAATCCTTTTATCCAAGTCATAAGCTTTTATGATTCATCCTCTGAAATTTCCACTTTACTAATACAAACACGTTTACATGTACTCCCACTTGAAACAAAAATGTCTTCATTCTCAAATTAACTCTGAATGTTACCACAGATTTCAAGTTACTCTGCTTATTTTTATTTGCAAAATAACTATATATCTTACCAAGTAAATCTATAGTAACAGATATCACCTCATCAATTATGACTCATTATGCTGTTTTCAAAGTAACTATGTTTTTAAAGCAAGTGCTACTTATAGTCTAATATAAACACTAATAATAATTAAAACAAAAATCAATGACCAGCTACCTTCAAGTTCTTTCCACTGAATGCTACAAAATCGAGCTCATGTAAGTCTTTCATTGTTTTATATTTCCTCCATATTGTTAAACATGGCTTTTATTATTATTAACCAAATCAAGGAAATATCATCGAATTTTCAATGCTTTATGAGGATAGCACTCTCTAATTCGCTTCAAATCACAGCTACATTTACCTTTCTTCTTTCTCCCAGCAAATTGAAAATAATTGTAAAAGAACGCTTATAATAGTTGAAGAAATGAAGCCATCTCTCCACGCCATTTGTTTTTTGTTATTGTCATTGTTGTTGTGTTTTTATTTTCCTAGTACGGAGTCAAGTCCAAAGAATCCTGAACTATATCCCCAGTGCTGTCTCCTTTTTATTCTGAGACAGTCTCACTGAGTTTCTGAGGCTAGCCTGGAAATTTCAATCCTCTCTCCTTAACCTTCCTAGTAGCGGGGACTCCAGGCCTATGCCAAAAAGTCCAACTTCATCTCCTGTTTTGAAAGTCACATCAGTTTTTCCTGAGTGACTTTACTCTCCCACCCAAGGCTACTCAGTGCCCAAGTATAGTAATAACCCTTACATCACTTTCCTTTGCTTAATTATACTTAACCAAGCTTTCATCTGTTTACTGCAGTTCTTTCTATCTCTTGGTTTCTATGAATTTATTGCTGAAGTTTTTGTCAAACTCCTCTTCTAGTTTGGAGCCACTCGTATCTTTACCTTTTTCTCTAACCATGTCTACTCCCTTCCCTCTCCCACTGCTTATGCTTGAGATCAAAGCTAGGACCTGGCCATCCTAAGCTTGTGCTCTACATATCCTTGGCCTTCTGATTGTATTTTAATTTTTTGACAAGACAAGGGTGAGGAAACTTCAGTGTATTCATAATTCCAGGGCTTGTGATATACTATTTCTGTACAACTCCGTGAGGATCTGACACCGTAACTTCTCAACATCTGCCTAATTCTCCAAAGGAACAGGACGGTTACTCTCTCTACACACATTGCCACCTGCGATCTGCCAGATAAATCTGAAAGGCAATTTTCATAATGATTTATTCAATAATATTCTCATTCCTTTGACTCCAAAATAACTTCATCTCATCTGTAATGTTGCTGACAGTGAGAAAATCTTCTATTTTGGTAAGACTCAGACTTAGGAATAGCAAAAGACAGAATAAATCATTTCATTTTCTTTCATGAGAGTAAAATTTTAAAATTGTCCTGAGCTAGAAAGACAAATCCTGGCAACTACAACATACCAAGCATGGCGTAATCACCAGAGGATGGGTGCTGGAAGTAAATGACAAAATTGGTCTCAGAGACAACTCTACCTCCTGCTTCATAAAAATCATAGTGATATTTGTCTTCAATTTTAACCCTTCAGAGCTTTCCTTGTCAAATTGGTAAGTTTGTGGAGGGTGCATAGAAAGCAATGTTAAACTGGTCTTCAGATATCAATATATTTTTGATGCAAGATTACTTTGCTTTGCAATCTATCTTTATTTTTAGGTTTGTTAAGTTTTAATAGATTATGACTTTTAAAATGAAAACATTTTTACATTATTTTTAGTTTGTTAATGTGCTCATTTACCTACATATTTAATAGCCAATATTTAGTTTCATATATAAAACACACTTGTTTTAGACTTCCATTTACATATATCAAATAACAAAATCAGAAATAAACCAACTCCTCAAAAACTTAATGGTAATTGAAATGTAAAAGGAAAAATAGTATGAAGATGCATAAAGATTTTGTTAGCTGTTTTTCCGTTGGGTCATAGAATTTCTTTGTTGCTTTTGTTGTTTGGTTATTTATGAATTTCTTGCATAGTACTTTTAGTTAAAGACAGATATCATTAAGCAGTTCTGGAGGTACTTATCACTATAAGTGGTCAGAACACACACCTCCTATCTAGACACTATTATCTACCTACTATTTTCCAATAAAAGGAGCTAAAGTTTCCTGAATAAAGAACTAGTTTTAGTATTCAAGTAAGGAAGTAAAAAAGAAAAAAGAAACATGAAATACTTGAAGAAAAGGAACCAATAGAATTCTGTGTTTTAAGTAAAAGAACTCACAATGAACAAAATTTGAATGAATGTAAGCATGTAATTATAAAGATTCATAACCAAGAATCAAATATCAATGAGTTGATTATGATATAAATAAATGACTGAATATATAAATAAAGGTGCTCAAATCTTTTTTATAGCCCAGCATAAAGGAATAGAGAGAAATGATGAGGGAATACACACACACACACACACACACACACACACACACACATGGAATATTATGTTATGGAATATATAAATGTTAAATATATAGAATATACATGGAATAAATATGTGGAATATGTACGGAATATATATGGGAAAATATATACGGAATATTTAGCTACAAGTGGACTACAGTTAGAGATCTGTTATGTAATACTTAATTGTAAAACACTATGTCCAATGGTAGAGTTATTGAAATGCCAGAATAATCCTACTGGTTTCTGCTTTGTAAACTACATATAAAAGGATATGTAGTGCTGTGTTTTCCTGAACGCCTGTAAGCATTTCTGGGAGATTTTCTAAGACTTTATATTTATGAATTTATGGTATCCTCACGGTAACTCTAAACATAAATTCTATCATTGTTCTCAAATGTAAAATGAAAGACGTATGAAAAATGCCCTTAAATACGCTGGGACGAAGCCAACATACGATCTCAGGGTCTACTCCAGAGTGCAATGATAATCATTGCATGGCACTGCCTGATTTAAAATCTCTCTTCATTTTCCATACCACATAAAAAACTCACTGAGAGTCCCGCATGCGCCCCACATACTGCTCAGATAAGGTTGACTGCCCCCCTTTCTCTTTGTTTTACCTGATTAATGCTTTCATAGGAGGACTAATAGCGCTTTTGTTTCTTGATCAGGAAGAAAACTTTTGCCACCTCCTGTTGCAGAAGGTGAAGACCAGAGCATGGGTTGTTGCTGTGCTTCCATGTTCTAGCTGCATATGCTGAACTGGTTGCGAAAAGTGGAATGTGTTTGTATGTAACCTAATGCATCTTAAGTAAAACCATACTGCTTGCTCTTTTATAATTTGACTTCTTTTAGTGTTCTCTTTATATTTCGTTCCCTCAGGCAATTTAAAGGATTCTGTGGTAGTCACTTTGTTGCTTGTCTGTTTTGTTTTTCTTTTACTGACTAAGGAAACCATATCATAAAATGTGAAGTGGAGCCTCTTCCGTCGCTCAGTATTGGAGCTGCACCTCAGCAAACTGAGACGGCAGTCTAGCACAGCCTAACTCAACATTATGTGGACCCTGGGCTTGACCTTCATGCACTTGGATGGATCCACTGAATTTATGCTTCTGGAACCCATTAGATAAAGAGTAACAGAACTGCTAAGTAGTTTCTGCCCTCAATTTAAAATGTTTCTTTGATGCGGAAATCATGAATATTGATTGCTATCTCCATATGACTAGAATTTTTCCTATGTCTGAAGAATATAAATGATTTTGTCTTTCCCTGGTTAGTTTTAACGCTATTCTGACTGATAAAACTAAACTTAATTGTTTTTGGAGAATTCATAAGCAATATCCTTTATCAAAGCAAATGAGCTGCACTTTCTAACATGTTTTTCAAAATACTACCTACCTGCCATCTTGTTTTTGTAGTATGTTTTTGGAAGAAAGAGGCAATGTTTTTAGACAGATTTGTCTCACAAATCAATCCCCTCACCCACACATAGACCATCTCTCCTTTACGGAACAAGGCACTTAAAATTCCAGTTTTGGCACTATAGGAATTTGCTGGCAAATACCTAGTGTGATGTTTACTATAAGTTGAAGTTTCACCTAGTTCATCGTAACAGAGACACGTCAGGAATTCTACAAAGCACGTGGCAGGTCAGAAAGGTTAGCGTTACAGATATTTAGATAGATGGTAAGGCTCAGGCATCGGGTCATTCCTTTCCATGCAGGTATGTGTGGTTCGCTCACAGAAAAGGAAGGTGCTCCTTAAGTTTTCCATGCAATCAGTTTTAATTTGGATCACTGCAGGACAAATTTTATCTTCTCAGTAGATATAATTGCTTTGAGTCCATGAGAATAAATAAAAGGTTTGTGTAGTTAAAACTGTCTATAGAATCACTATTAATTTGTGTGCTAGAAAAACATCATCTCTAATTGATAACTTTCTATGATCCTCAGAACAATTTCTCCCTTCACTATACATCATAACTAGAAAGACTCCCTCCACTTTTGTTTGAAGAGGTAGTCTAAGTATAACCAGTCGGCTTCTGCACAAACATCCTTTGCTTAATCAGACACTGCAACACACCAGATCTTGAAAAAAGACAATTATAAGAACATGATTGAATTAAATGCAAATTTGTCACAATTTATTAATAGATTTTAATAGCATCTATAATATTTTCCTTTTTTAAGTATAATAAACATACCAGGAAATTATTGAAATATTTTGCATAAGTAACCAACTAGGTTGTTGTAAATTTCATTGTTTGAAGCCAGAATTACATTATCTGTATTTTAACATCCAAATACTTCGCTGTTTGCAAACATATAAATATTCATTAATACAGAAGAAAACAGGTATTTTCCCATTGCTGGTTGCCATTCATACATATTCACTCATTAAGGATGAAGTTTTGTCTGTAATAAATAGCAGACATATTATCAGTAAAATATCAGTATGCTTCTCCAAAAGTCTTTAAGCCACACTTATACACAACTAATAAAATACATTACTAATAACATTTGAAATTTATTCATTGCTTTTTAAGCATGCCTTGATATTTATTTGGCTACTGTTTATAAGAAAAACTTTTGAGGTTTCTCCAAATATCGGTGCTGTTAATTACCAAATGATATATATTATCAAATACTTAAGAATAATTTACTCTCTAAAGCAGTATGTACTTCATGATCATTACACTGTCATCTACAAAAACTGGAGGAGTTGTTACATTTCTTTTATTTATTATCAAAAATAATTTTCATTACACTAAATATAATGCTATTTCTCAATGAGTCATGTAGTGTGCTGAATGGGAGTAGAGTGACGGGTAAAATGATAAATAATAATTATTTAATCAATTAATACTTAAAAAATCATAACTTATTTATACATACCAAAAGGCTCAGAATTTTTATAGCTCATATGGTCCAGTATACATCAAATATTGATAATCATTCTCTTTCCAGAGCATGAGATCAACAGGAACCCATGTATCAAGGGGAAAACCAGAGTTCAAAATCATTGCATTTCCACCAGCACGCTGTAACACAAACGATGTATAATAATACTAAAGGAAGCATAACAGTTAAGAAAGTTTATCCAAAAACATTGCACATTAGTCTTTCTTTCTTCCACATAGTAGCAGTTGGAGGTAGAAAATTTGGTAAAGAAAAAAAATCACAGAAAATAGACAACAGGGCTTTTGGGTGGAGGGTAAAAGAGAGATGGGGTGGATGAGTCTACAGTTTGTGGAAAGCTCACAAAAATAGCAGCGAAATGGAGAATACACAGGACAATCTCAGGGCAAAAATGAGTCAAAACAGTCACCTCAAAAACATGTTAACCTTTTTGCTTTTATTTTACAAAATGTATTAAAACCGTTTCTGCGGCAGTTTTAGCCTCAGAGCAAAGCCAAGAGGAAGGAAATCCCTTCTGCCTCACTGGGGTGTAGTCAGGCTTGGTCTGCGGGACATCGGTAACGAGCAGTGCTCTGCTACAGTGGACAGAGCCCAGAGCAGGTGCTTGCATCGCTGAAGGGGCACCGTAAGGAGACAGTTCTGAGAGGGCTGTTACGAAAGCTGGAGTCTGGCCCTATCCCGTTCTCTCTGCTCTTGGCTTTAGATGCACTAGCTTGCTTCTTCCTCCCAGGTTCAACATTACCGCTTTTCATTGTTCCTCGAGAAGAAGTGAGGGGCGGCCTTCGTGCAACCTATGCTCTGCCCTCGGGTCTTCAACTTCCAAAACGATGACTTAGATAAACCTGTCCTTTATATAGGTTAGTTGCCGCCGGTGTTCCCTTTTAGTAATTCAAGGTTTGCTGTACATACTTCCTGCATTATCAACACCCAGCACGGGGTGGAACATCTGATGAACCCACGCTGTTGCCCCATGATTATCCGGTGCCCGCAGTTACCATAGTCTCCACCCTAGGTATTTACATTCTAGTGGTTTGGACGACTGTGCAGTGGCGTGTGTGCATCACTGGTGTCAAATCTCAAACCCACTGTGTTCTTTTCATTCTTTCTCATACTCAGTCCCTGAAGACCACGGATCTCTTTACTATCTCTACAGTGTTGTGCTTTCAGAATGCATACAGGTTGGAATTCTATCTTACAGACAGTCTTCTTTGGATTGTAAATACACATTTAAATTTTTTTCATATCTTGTGATACTTGATAGTGTATTATTTCCATCACTAAATAATATCCTCTTGTCTGAGGGTACCACAGTTTAATTTTCCACTTACTTAACAGAAAAATCATAGCTGCTTTCTGGTTTTGGCAACTATAATTAAAGCTCTAAAGACATCTACAAACAGGTTTTTGTGTGGATATGAATTCTCAGCTCCTTGGTTAGACATCAAGGAATGAGATGATTGGACTTTAAGAAATGAGTAAAAAAAACTACATTTAGTTTTATAAGAAACAGTCAAGTCATTTGCAAAGGAAGCCATGTTATTCTGAACTCTTGTAAGTAACGAAGGAGGGTTAAGTCGCTGTGCGGCCTCATCAGCCTAGTGTTGGACAGCATTCTGGATCTTGAACATCTTACAGATGTGTTGTGACAATGATATTTTTAACACTGAGTAGTTATGAATAAAATGCATTTAATTGGATGATTTTTCTCTCATTTTCTATGTTTGCAGTTATGTAGACAAAATTCAAGTCAATAATTCATGCTTCCAGTTTTCTGAGAGATTTAGTTAAACTTGAAATAATTTTATAATTTCTGCAAAATTGGAGAAATGAGTTTGTGGTAATTTACTAAAATTTTACCAGATAACAGGCTAACTGTGGTACCTTGTGTTTCCGTCTGCTGACTCCTTAACTGTCATGATATATGAATGATTATGAAATATGTTCATATTTATGTTATATTTCACACTATCATAACCAAGTTGTTTACAAATTCAGACATTATTTTTAGTTAAGTATTCCCAATTATAAAGGTGACACATGCTGAGGAGATAACAAACCACATCACAAAAAGAATTGCAATGAAAATAAAAATGTCATAAATTTCTATCACATATAATAAATATAAAAGTTTTGGAGCATAGCCTTCTAAAATATATATTCTGCTTCATAAAATAATTATACACTTAATTTACATTATAAATAATTTTTATTATGTTTTCATTTTTTTAAAGAGAATAAAAGTAGTAAAAAAATTTAGAAATGATGCAGAATTTCACTAACCAAGACAATAAGTATTCAACCATGGTTGTTACACTGTATATTGTTGTCTTCAAGTTAGTTGTTCATATTATCAAATACTGAAATGGAATAGTTAATGCATAAATGTTTAATTTTTATTTCCTTAAAATTATGTACTTAAGGTGCAATATCAGTTTATTATAAAATATGGAGCACCTTCCTGTTGAATAAACAAATTGAATTTGTTTAGTGAAATACCTAGTATTGAATATAAATTTATTTTTAAAATATTGCATGTAAACAATATGATGAAATTTTTCATAGTTTAATACTTCTGCAAAAGATAAATTCCTGAAACCGTCAGTTTTGCTGCCCGCAGTGGGTGCATTTTTCATAACTTTGGCCTCCGCTAGTGAATCGCACTTTAGAAACTGTGGACCACTTGACCTCACAGTTGCCCCTCTCTCCACGTTAAGTAGTATCTATTCAAATCATTAACATTATGGTGAACAAAGCATGGTAACTTCTTACATTTTTAAAACTACCTTTGAAATTATTTTCTTATTTATTTGTAAAGTCTGTATATATTATTTGCGTGTTAATTATTTTTAATATTTTTAATTTGATTTTTTAAATTTTCAGTTTTGTAAAGTCATTGTTTTTTGAGATAGGGTACTGATTTTACATGGATTTAGCAATCTTTAGACGCAATATTATTTTCTTCATCCTGCCCTCCCTGTTCATAAATAAATAATACATTGATAAATCTGTGCTTCACTTTTCTTCATTATGTTCTCCCATTTAAAATGTGTATTCAAATAGATAATGTATGATATTGCATCCTTACACAAACTGATTTTGTATCATAATCAAATCATTTAATTATTATGGAAAGTAAACTTGAAATGTATTGAAAATGTATCTAAATAAGGACATTACTTGAGTCCACAATAAGCGTTCAATCCTGCATACCAAGGCATTTTATATGAGCACTATATATTGAGTAATAGTTATTTTCTAGAGGGAAACATCTTTAATAACAAACATAGCTCTCAAAAAGCAAATTTTAAAGACAGATCTCTTAAACTTATTAAATTAAATGTTGGCTATTTAGCTCATTTTTTGATTTTAGAATTTTGTGTGTGTCTGTTTTCTCTCATTTCTTATTCCAAGATAGCACATCATTGCCACAATCTGCCATATATTAAGGGGCAAGATTGCATAGATATACTAAAAATAATTTATAAATTATAATTTGATTCAAGTAATAATACATTTGATTAGTTTGTTTTATAGAACATCTTCACACACCATAGTCAGTCTCTTCAGTGAACTACACCTTTTATATGTCTGACCTAATTACGTTATAAGCCAAAAGCTAACAACGGGTTACCACATATTAAGAAGTAAACTTTATAAATGTAAAGATAATTTAATGTTGTGTAGCATTGATTGACCTCTGCTGAGGGGAAGAGAATCAGCTTGTGAAGTATGCACCTTGTGGTAATGGAGTTCGCATCTCACTGGGTCCCATACTGTAGATTCTGTTTCCGAGCAGGGCACAGACTCCTCTTCCTATACCTCACAGTGCGGGTGGGTGATCTACAGCATGCTCAGAACTGAAATAAAGCCCATGACCATAAAGAATTTTTCATGAATCAGTTGTTCTACATATATTTTCTCCTGTCAAAACATCTTTGATCAAGGATCCCTTAAACTGATTAGTTTGAGATGCTTGAGGAAATTCAACATGATGTTTGCATATGAAGATTATCACATTTGTTCTCAAATTTCCCCAAAAAATTGCATCTCCACATTTTTAAAGAGATATATATTTGAGAGAACAGTATTAAGTGAGATATAAGTTAACGATGAAAGAATGATATGAGCAGCCATACTATCAGGTGGTTGACTTTCTAAGGTTAATGTGAGATTAAGATCAACATAAAAATAAGAAAGCATTATGCAGTAATTATCCCATAAAATGTGTCATTATTGAAAAAGGATTACTAGAAGCTTAACAGATATCTGCTAGCATAAAGTCTGAAGAGGTTGCTGAGTCATGGAAATAGTAAAAATAGTTTTCATAATTGCAGCAGTAGTTCAACTGTTACACATAAGCTCATGAAAGACGCATATACCCTATCATGAGGGAGGATTCTGAAGATGAAACCAGTCCATTAAAATACCCATTTGAGGACCTACAGATGCAGTGTTAGTGGCCCTTCGCTGTATCTATGATTTTTTTTAATTAATAGAGTGCTTCCCCTAACTACTGTTCTGGAGTTTCACTCTGACAAATTAGAGGACACTAGATGTTGAAAAAGAATATAGTATGAAAAGAAATATAGTATTCTTTAAATAGCTGATGAGGCCACTTTGTCACGTGAAGATAAGGAATAGATTTTTGGCTATTGATAGACATTTTCTCATTACATAGTTTTCTTAAGTGTGGAACAAGAAACAAATGTGTGTGCTCCTCAGATATGATGGTCATATTTCTTTGGGGCAGAAGCATCATTGAACAATATATTTTTAAAGTGTCTATAATTCATAATACTCAATAAAATTTGTATAACATATTTTTTAAAACTTGATAACATTTTTATAAAATCTATCCTCAATTATTATTAATAGAAAAGATTTTAACTTCAATTAGGATTAGAAGGTTGATGGCAAATATGTAATTTAAAATATTTGTGACATCAGAAAATCTAACCCATAATTCCCTAAGTGTTGGGTAGAACCTTTCTCTTGGGAGGATATAACCCTTGCACACTGTTACCTGAGAAAACTGACCTGTGAAATTGACCACAAAAATTTGTGGAGCAGACATGTAATTCGTATAAAATAGAATGGAATTACCATATAAGGTAATCTTTAATTTTTCTATGAACTCTAACATTATCCAAAATTATATTTTAAACCTGAAGAACATGACTCTGTCTCCATACAAGTGCACAAAGAAATTTCAAAGTTCTAAATTAGTGACCATGTAATTAAAGACATGCATGCTTCTGTCATGATAGCCATCTTCTACTAAGAGTTTTCTATCTATCTATTCATTAACTAAATATTGCTTCTTTCCTCTTGAAAACTGTCTTTGAAGATCTCTCTCTCTTCCCTGTAAAAAAGATGGGATGCAATTTTTCACCTTACAAGCAAGTGCTCAGGGAATATTTTATTGATGAATGAATTAAATGCAGAAATTTAAAAGCTCCAAATATAGATCTTATCAGAGCAACTATATTCTTATACTATAATAATTAATATGGTGGTAGCAGAGCAGTGCCAGTTTTAAATTTCATTTCTATTCACACTTTTGTATAACAAGGAATATGTGGGATTCATTCTTCAGCCTCATTAAAATCAATCATTAATTAACTGTAATGTGCTCTCTGTGTATTTCTCCCGTATAATAGTTGCAACATTTTAATACTATTTTTAATAATTAAAAATTTCAACTAAAGTTTATAGATCTTCCATCAGAACCTGTTATGTGAGAGAAAGGAGCCATCTTTATAAACTCAAGGCAATTTGCATGATGTGTTAGTTATATATGAAAAGAATGAATTTATTGTTCAGATTTTATTTAAAACAAAATCCGTGAAAGGGACCTCAAAATTCCTTTTGCAAAAAGATATTTAGACAAAACAAAATGACTGCAGAGATATTTTTTCTTTTCTTCATTATTACTTTGGTAAAATAAGGATTATTTTGGACCAATTCATTAAATACACATAATACAATGTGGTGTTCTGGAATATAGCAACATGAAAAAGACAGGAAGGAGAGCAATGTGTACCCTGAATCTAAGAAGGATCTAAAATGAGAATTGAAGCCCTGAGAAAGAGCAAACAGGACCTCTTCTGGAGGAAAGGCTTGGAGGGCTGCCTTGGCACAGTCAGAGGAAGAAGAGGCAGAGAAGGAGGGAGTCACCACTCCAAACACACCCTCAGCCCACTCCCTCATTCCAGCACTCAGCTTCAGCTTCTGAGATCCATGCTCACAGGAGCCTCCCGACTCGGCCAGGGGACAGCAGAATTCTGAGAGCTGGTCCAGGACCAGAGAGGAGAAAGTGCAGCCAGTAAAAGAGGCAATGGTGGTTGGGAGGTGTTGTGGACCTTACAACAGCCACTGAAACAGAATCCCCGCCCTGCAGCAACCTTTCTATTCAGTGCCTGGAGGCAGGGTGGAGTCAAAGCAACCAGGACACAGCCCAGGACAACCAGCTCTACTCCTGCCCTGAGGCTGTGGTCTCCTACCTCTCCACTGTGTGAGCAACTACCAGCAGAGAGCAGCAGAGAACATTGGCAGCACCTCCAGGGTGACAGCAACTCCTGGGGATCCAGCCAAAGAACAAATGGGAACAGGAGCACAGCAGTAAGAGAGAGCTGTAGATGGAGGTGGATCACAGGGCCCCACGCCCTGCTCATTCCAACACCAAGCAGGAAGCATGAACTGAGTTATCGGGCTTCAGCTCCCACCCTGAACTCCCTCTCTCAACACCTTGAATCTTGGAGATTCGAGCACTCAACACGTGTCCCTGACAGCAACAGGATGAGTGTATGGGCTTCAGAACTCACCCTAAACTACTAATATGAGCACCAAGTGGGTCTCCATAATGCTTGCATGTATGAACCTTGTATGAACCCATAGCAACAAATTACATGAAAAGCAGCAGTCCGGCAGTCTGAGAGACAACGTACTCTACACAGCAGACCTGAGAAAATCTTCCAGTTCTCTCCCAGAACTAATAACTAAACTTAGTACACACCCTGGACTACCACAGGGAGCATGGGTGGCAGAGACCTCATGCCCAGCATCATCAGTGCGCCTAATGCCCAGCTGCGAGGGGCGGGGAATGGCAACACTGGAGATCGGGAGGTGGGAGGAGGCGAAGACCTGGAACTAGGGTGCAGACCCAGTTCTCTAGCCGGGCGGGGACAGCCTGCAGTGAGACACTAGTGGCCTATAAGGGGACCTCGGGGACCTTGACAGTGAGCTGAATAGCCCCTGGGGGGAGGGGGCTCCCTCCTTACATGAGAACCCTGAAGACCTGGATGGGGCCTCTGGCAGAGCCAGGTGGTCTGCTGGCAGTGACCCCGTGAACTCGACCAGGTCCCCGGCACAGCCTCGCAAGGTCGGAGCCCAGCAGTCTGCTTGGGCAACCCTGACGACTTGATTGGACCTCTGGATGTGATGTATCAAGGGGAAGCCTGGTGGTTTGCTGGGTAACCCCACTGACTTGACTGGACCCCCCAGTGGCCTTGAGGGCTTGTCAATGGGGGCTTGACCATAATAAACCTGGTTCCTTGTCTATCTACTGTCTTTGAGCATGGGAGCTTTTCCACCTCCTGCCATAGCAATTTGTGTACACCCATATGTCACAGCATACTTTGAAGCAGCCACGTCTCTTACCAAGGTGAGAGTCCGAGAGAGTAAATAAACCCAAAAGTACAGTTATTATCAGAGAGAAGATGACTGATTGGGTGGTAGAACAATGGAGATGAGGGTGGAGAAAACTGATTAATCGAACGAGCCATCATCTGTATAACTGAGTAACAAATGTGAAGATAACATTATGTAATACAGCATCCAGTGCTAATTCCCTACTATCTTCTCTATAATTTGGTATTTCCTTTATTGTTTTTGTGTTAACTAATGTGAGGATAACATTATGTAATACAGCATCCATTGTTAATTCCCTACTATCTTCTCTATAATTTTGTATTTTCTGTATTGTTTTTGTGTCATTCTGGTTTATGTGTCTCCATTATTTTGTCTTTAAAATAAAAAAAAAAGTAAAAGAACAAAAAAAATACAATGTGGTGTTAAGGACAGGATATCTGCAGACATATGGCTTATTTTGTCATTTTTTCTCTCTGTTGTCTGATGTGGGGGCAAAGTATGAAATTACATTCGCATTCACTTATCATATCTACAGCTGATAGCAGAATAGTCTTAGCTACCTCTTAGCATTTCACTTGGGATTCGCCATGTTAATATGTGCGTATCCTAATGTTGCAGTCCAGTAGCAGTAAACAGTAAACATTTCACAAATCGGAATCTCTCTCTTTCTCTCTGTCCTTTTTTAGTGCCTGCTATATTATTGGTTTCACTTGGATTTCCTCTGAAAATTGCAGTTGAAAGCAGAGTTCTTTACTTCTCAGCATACTAGCTCTACAGATGCTGCTCTTCAGTTACAGGGACAAAAACCAATCTATTTCTCCTGACAGTCTCCAAAATAAAACCATGGGAAAGTTAGATGGCCACAGGACGAGGCCTTCAGGGACTTGATTGGAGCCATTTCTCTGTTGCACCTTATTTATGTGCACCTGCTCTCAAACAGGCAGCTTGAAATTACAAATTTGACAAGAGTTTAGATCCTCATACAATGTTGCCTTTATCCTGACCTAGAATGGCAGCTTGAAATAGGTTTCAATTTTTACCCCTTCAAAAGTCCACATACATAAACCTCATAATTACATTTTCATGGAGAATATAATCTCGTTGTACTGAAATATAAGTATTCATAGAATCTACAGCATTTAATATTATTGGTGGAAAGATTTGAGCTTCTGAATAGCATTTTAAAAACCTTAAATATGTTGCATCTGGAATATCTTCATTCAAAGAAATGCAGTTTTATTGTCTGCATATATATTGGAAAATCCATCAACTATCAGTAATATAATAGCTTATAAATAAAAAGTATTGTCACATCAAATATAATACCAAATTATATAACATGAAGTTGCAGTGGTTGCACAGAATCTTAAAGGGAGCAGTAGTGACCAGGAAGAGTTTCTAAGGGTTTCGGATGTGGTGAGACTTGTGTATTATGATATCAAAGCCTTATATGAGGTTCCACTTAAAATGTGATGAAGTCATCCTATGATTATATAACTGGATTTAGACTGCAGCATCTTTATTAATGTTTCTATGGAAAATTAGTAAGAACTAGGTAAGAGATTCTCTACAATCTTTTAAACATTTTAGCATTTTGTTTCAATCATGTATGCTCTTAAAAGAGCTTGTTAATTATATTTATTTAAATTTCACTCTTTTGTCAATATATTTTAGCTAGTATATTTGTAAACCAGTTTATAATTGGCTAGGACTGGAGTTGAAACTATTTTTATTTATTAAATAGGGAGTAAACTTTCTATTATGGATTCCATTATACATTCTAATTTTCTCATAGCGGATATCACAATTATTAATTATAATCTTTATTCAATTAGTGTTTGAGACAAGGTCAAAGTTCAGGCTGCCTGGAATGCACTATGTAGCCTAGGAAGGAGTTGAACTCACATTGATCTGTCTGTCTCAGCTGCCCAAATGCTGGGATTAAAGGTGTATTCCACCATATCTGGCTACAAATTAAACTTTTCTTTTACAATTTCTTACAAGTGACACCTATTTTATGCAAGTTGTGAGAATATTATTAACAAAATATATAAATTATAAATAACAAAGAATTTTTCAACTTACAAGAATATTTCTATAGTATCTGAATCAGTTTATAAACAAAGCAATTTTAACGCAGGTTAAAGACCTGGCTTTGGGATCCCAGGAAGCCTTAGTGAGCTGTCTGGGAGCCCAAGACCCCATGTTCCACACCTTGCTACCATCAAGGGAAGATCCCTGGGTCTCAGTGAACTATCTGGGAGCCCGAGAACCAGCACACCACCCACTGCTGCCATCACAGGAAGACTCTGCAATAGAACTAAACCAAACTTGTGAACAAATGGATTTAGTAGAGCTTTACAGAGGGTTCAACCCAACAACATCAGAATACACATTCTTCTCAGCTGCACATGGGACAGTCTCTAAATTAGACCACATACTAGCACATAGAACATGCTTAAGTGAATGCAAAGGAGTTTAAATCATCCCATACACATTATCACACCATACTGTGACAAAATTTGAAATTATTGACAAAAGAAATGGGAAAAACACCAAAAACACATAGAAATTAAATAACATCCTCCTTAACAATGAATTTGTCACAGATGAAATTAAAGAAGAAATGAAACGTTATTTACAATCAAAAGAAAATATAGATACCACCTTCTGGAATTCATGGGATGCAAGGAAAGCAGTCCTCAGAGGGAAATTTATAGCAGTGGATTCCCATATCAGAAAAACAGAACAAACATAAATAAATAACCTTATGCTACAGGATAATTTCTTCATAATAAACATAATGATGTGGGAGAACAAATGGGTTTTATTTAAAGAGAAGGAAGAAAAACTGTATTATATTCATAGTGGTCAGTAGAACCCAAGGAGGACTGCAAAGATAAGGCTGAGGAGATCTCTATTGCTATGAAGGAAGAAGAGAATGGAAAAGATGGCCTGAGGGCATCAGAAGCAGCAGGTCTCCACCCTTTGCAGCCTCAAAACTGCAAGGGTGAGAGACCTTGCCTTGAGAAGGAACCCAAAGAGTGCCATGTTCCAGAATGGTGGTGGCGGCCGCACCAGGTTCCAGAATGGAGGCGGCATAGAGAAAGAAAAAGATTCATTAGCAGGCAGTACACTGGGCCAAAGATGGTATTGGCCACTTTCTGAAAGACCTGACAAGAAGTTCTCTTTACTGAATGCCCTTACAAAGCATGATAAAAAATACTGTGAGTGCTGCTGCCAAATGCTATTCAAGAGAAAGGCAGGTTTGTGAAAACACAGGGGTTTGTCCTCATCAACCTTATTTACCAGGTCGGGCACTGTGTAACTTATGGCTCAACCCCAAATTCAAAACAACCATGAAAAGTGAATGCTTTGCATTCTGTCAAGACACGGAGGCAGCCACTACAGCACAATTAGAAATGCTCATGGAAGAAGGTTTTCACAGTAGCAAGAATGATGGGGAAAGTATCAAAGCAAGCATGTGTAATTTTAGGAGACTAGTGTTAATTTTGCTTATTGCAATAATTTTCAAAAATGTAAACACACCATATTTTTCCAACACATCTCATAAGAGCTTAACATTTATTGAATGAATAAATAAGCCCATTAAAAGTTGTGAAAACATATATGTATTGAATGAATAAATAAGCTCATTAAAAGTTGTGAAAACATATATGACAGTGAGAAAAGCCCGTAGTCACCCAACTTCAATGGATCTGATTTTGATGTATATTGTCAATTCAATACAATGACAACAAACCCTCCATATCTATGAGTTGTGTATCCATGAACTTCACCAACGAGACGTATAAAACTTGGCAGCAGTATCACACCTGCAGTGAGCATATGCTGACATTGCTTTGTAATTGTTTTCTAAATGATCCAACATAGCCTAAGATAATATAAAAATTACTGAGTTGTTGTTAACATTGAGTTAGGTATTATAAGTGTGCTAGAGATGGTTGAACAAACAAGAGGACAGGCAGAGGGTTTGTGGAACTATGTGTCATAATATATAACGATTGGAACCCCTGACAATCTTGGTACAAATCCTCTTTGGAAATGAAGGGGTAACTGTGTATATTTACACTATAATGGTACCAGCTGTCACAGTATTAGTATGATTAATTTTCTCTGTTGACTTTTTCCTAATAGTCATAATTTAAAAGGATACACTACCATTCAAAGCAAAAGTTTTAGACAAAGTGTACAAGGGGACGGGGACTTGGATCAGTTGCACTGTGCCTGCCTGGGGAAGTGCAAGGTCTGGAGTTGAATTCCCAGTATCAAAAAGTATAAAATAAAAAGCATTACAATGAATGAGTAGAAAGAATGCATTTGTAGTATTAAACAGAAACTATTTGTATGTATAGATAGATAAAGTTGAATAGAAATTCATTCAGGAAGATTTAGAACAGCTTGGCAGACTATGGGTCATAACGCGTGTCTCCCTACAAAAGCAACAATTTAACCACTACTCCTGGGTGTTTATATCTCTGGGAGAAGCCTAGAGTATACTAAAGATGTGCAGCTACCTAATAGAGCACAAAAAAGTAAGACAGTCACATAGAAAAGCATAGAAAGCTCTTCTTCTGTGTACACACACACACACCATCCCACAGTGAATTTCCAGCGGTCAACTCAATGGAAGAAAGAAAACATAGCACTGTTGTAGAGATAGTGACAGAGACCAATGGGGCAGACCAGAGAGGTCAGGGGTAAGTCCGTACATCCACAGTCACCTGACCATCGCGAAGGGTACCAAGAATAGCCAAGGTGGAAAGGACAGTCTTTAGTAAATCGTGTTGGCGAAATTGGTTATCTACATGGAATAGAATGAAACTTGACTTCCAATTTATACCACTTGCAAAAATCCACTCAAAATGGTTAGAAGTCTTAAATGTGAGACATCCAATCATAAAACTGTTATAAAGAAACATAGGAAAAATACTCCTGACATGGACTTGGGAAATGATTTTTAGGATGTGACACCAAAAGCACAGGCCTGAAAACCAAAAATAAATAAAAGTGATTACTTCAAAGAAAAATTGTTTTGTACAGCAAAGGCCATGTTAGGGTGGCAAAAATCCTTTGCATTGGGAGAAAACTTTAAGGCAGATATAAATGATTTCTATGCAAAGCATATAAGACAGTTACACAAATCAATAGAAAACATTCCAGCTAATTCAAGTTTTAAAAATGAACAAAGGCCCAGAATGGACATTTCTCAAAAGAAGGAAACTAACCAATGGAAAGGTTCTCAGCATCACTTAACCATCACAGAAATGTGAACCCAGCCTAATGACACATCATTTTACACTTATTAGAATGATAATTAAAAAGCGAGGAGCTGGAGAAAATGTAGAGAAAAGAAATTGCTGCACATTATTGATGTGAATGTACATTAGTATAGCCATTACAGTCAACAAAATGATTGTTCTCGCAACAATTCCTCTCCTACATGTATGTCTTACTCTATTTTCTCGTTCTATAACAAAAAACTGAGGGCTGCATAATGTATAAAGGAAAGAGGTGTCTTCTATTGCATTGTACTGCGGTCCAAGATCATGACCCTGCTGTCGGGTTGGCTTCCTCATGCCGGCCTGATGGCAGGAAAGTGAGGGAAGCAGGGGTGTGTGGAGGAGAATCTCACGTACCTAAGAGAGGAGAAGGGCATCAGTCCTTCATTCTCCTCTCAAGGCAGCCAACCCAGCCCTGAGAGAGGGACAACTCACTCATGCAGGAAAAGCATTACTCCCTCTGGATGACCTCACGTGAGGGTGGATGTTGATCGGCATAACAGAGACCTAGGAGGTGAGGGAAGCTCACCTCTGATTATCTCTCAGCAGGTCAGGAGATGACCTTGGAGGCTGCCTCAGGTCTGTGGCTCCTCCTGCTCACGTGCTCCTGCCCTGCCCTCTGCTCCATTACCTTGAGGGGGAAGCTCTTCTCCACCAGGCCCTTCTGCCCTGATGCCTCTGCCTCAGAGCCGGGCAACCACGGACTGCGACCTCCAAACCTGTGAACTATGGCAAACCTCCCCTCAAGTTGCTGGTGTCAGGTATTTGTCCCAGGTCACATCTTAAAGTCTCAACATATTTCAAAATTGGGAGTCTCGTTGAGGACAAAATATATTTCAATCAATGTGGCGTATATCCAGAAGCAATGAAATCAGCATTTCCAAGTGTTATCTTCCCCTTTGTATTCATTCCAACATTTTCTCAATAGCCAGAACTTGAATTAATCAAAGAATATCAATAGGTGAATGCACACACATGCACACACACACACACACACGCACACGCACACACACGCACACGCACACGCACACGCACACACACACACACACACGAATATTATTCAGCCTTAAAAGTGAGATGGTGCTGCTTGCAAAACTTAGACTATCCTGGAGGACATCATGCTAAGTGAGATATCTACAAACAGAAAGACTGCATGAACTCACTCATGTGTGAAACCTAAAGTAACCACACTTACAGAAGTAGAGAACAGAGTGGTAGTTATCTGTGCTGTGATGAAGGAAAGCAAATCACATGTTGGTCAAGTTGTAGGACCTTTCAGGTGCTGGAACTGCATAATTTCTGGAGGTGTAAGGCAGAGCCATGGTTCTAAGGTTAACAGCAATGTACCATAAATGATATTTGCTGAGATGGAAGTTCCAGTGTGCTTTCACCAGACACGACCTTTTTCTGTGTCGCTGTCACACTACACAGTTCAGGCAGGCTTTCAGCTCATATGGAGAGCAGGCTGGCCTCAGACTTTCAGTGACCCTCCGACTTCAGGCTCCTGCGGGCAGGAACTCCACCACTCTGCCTCCCTCCAGTCCGCAGAGAGAGTGCAAAAATAGTTTTACATAGTAACTGTGTGAGGCGCTCGGTACGTTAGGACAATTTTGCTCTTCTACATGGTCTTTTATGGAACATTCTGGTGTGGGGTGTTAGCCGACAGGATTTACACCTCTATTCTAAGCAATGGCATCTCAGTATGGTAGACAAACATAAGGTGGTCCCGTGGCCTCTGGCTTCGGGGCTTTTCACTCTCCCTTTATGTGTTTATGAGGACTGTGAGTTGATTCTTTCCAGTAGAATCTCCCAAGTGTGATAGGATGTCACTGTCATGATTGTATTGACGCCTTCTCCTGTCAGACACCCTCCCCTTCTCCTGTCAGACTCCCTCCCCATCTCCTGTCAGACTCCCTCCCCTTCTCCTGTCAGACGCCCTCCCCTTCTCCTGTCAGACTCCCTCCCCTTCTGTCAGACTCCCTCCCCATCTCCTGTCAGATGCCCTCTCCTTCTCCTGTCAGACT